>JAYMGJ010000757.1:0-20164 GCA_037178675.1 Scleroderma bovista
AAACCATTTCCATGGTCCAAGAACCTTTCACAACCACTTCTTAAAGGGAATCGTCACTGAGGATTCAACCACCGCATTCCATGTCAACGTGAAACCCGACTTTGCAGATAAACCACCAAACTACTTGGTTATGACATACCATCTTCCTGACTTCCCAGCTCTCCTGCAGAACTATATCGATGCCATTCCTGGCGATCATCCTCGGCTCCATGGGCATCTACTCAAGGGATGGTCAAAGTTCCAACTGCAGTTGCAATCTCACCTTTGTCCAAGCGACCTCCTGCCAAGCCAGCAAGTGCAGGCTCTTCCGCCCTCGATAGAACATCCTTATGGAAAATGTGATACTGTTTTGGTTCACTATACTCCCCCATCACCAGGAATATCAAGTAAGTGTTCTGCCCGCTGTCACGCACCAAACTGGTTTGGTACAGTGAACATGGAAGATAATGCCTATAACGAATGATCCCTATGTGAAGGATAAGCACGATGGACCCTCATTGTAACCATCTATCGCACAAGAAGACTATCCTGGAGCAAGAGATGAATGCCAACATCTGGCAGTCATCCCTCGCACAAGAACCGCCAAGAAGCAGAAGAAACTGAAGGAATAACATCAATTGTGGTATGAGAAAGGAATGCACACATCTGCAGTCCAACTCCCATACCAGAACAGTCAAAGAAGCCAAAGAATTGATGGAGAAATGAAGGAGAAAGAGAAGAAGAAGAAATAATTTTTAGTGCCCAAATGTCATTTTTAGGCGCCCAGTGCCGGCATTCCAATATTTTGAATAGCTCTGTCATTTCTGAAGCTATCAGGCACATGACTATACTGTAAGAGAGCCTAGAACGTGGTCTATCTGCCTGTCAAGTTCCGACGCAAATCTGTTCATTTCCCACGGAGATATTCCCCCCGCAATCCAGACATTCGCCTCATCACTCACTATGGAGTCCATATTTTCTCTGGATCATTTCTCCGCTATTGCTGCAGATCTCCACTATGTCCTGCTCTTAGGACAGCCTCTCCCAGAGTTCCCGTGCACTGCCTGGCACATATCTTCCCAGCCTGCTCCCTCAGTCCCTCTTGTTCTTGGTCAGTGCGTTCTCCTCGTCAGTCCTGCATCAAGGACATACTTTGGTCATCTTAGGTCTATTGTCAAGCTTGAAAAGTCTTCTCTGGTCATCTCTGTGTCCCCTCAGCCCTCAGCCTATGGTCCCTTTCTCCCAGATACTTGCCATGTCCATCTTCCTCTGTCGTTCATCTCACTTCCCTGGATGCATCAAATTCAATACTCTATCCGCTTCCCCACTTTCAGACGACGTCCCCCAGCACCATGACAGTTATGCCCCCACTTTATAGTGCTATTAGGAAGAAGAACCCTCTCTCATTCTTTCCCAGAAGAGAGCTCATCAAGGGAGCCCATGGTTGCGCTTCAGTGGCGCTAGAACACATGCACTATACCTTAGTGTATGCTGACCCCCCCAAAAGACCTCTGGACCCCTGGTACCCTTCTTGTGGCTGTTTTGTCTCAGATCAATTCCCCTATTAATCTCAGATCTTCCCCATTGTTGTCCCATCAAATTCCTGATGGTACACAGCCCCCCATCAAACTTCTTAGGCTGTGCATCAATGTGTCCTCCAGCACATGAATCAACCTTCGTCTGCTTGCAGTGCATTTCTCAACGACATCTCCTGTCCCTCACTACCCCTTTCGTCTCAGGCGATCCAACTTCCTAGACCTCCCAGTCACACTCGCAAGACTCATCAAGCCACCTCTCCTGAAGTTGCCAGTGGCATGCAGATTGGTTTTGATGACCTACCATATGACGACTGGCCAATGGACGTCCCTAATGATATGCCGGATGATGCTCAGGAATCGGACTTGCAGCACACACCTGGTTCCAATACACCCTCTCCAGGGAACGTTAAATATTTCCCAGGCACATCCCAGAGTTATCCCGGTGGGAAGACGTTCATGGTGTTGAAGCAATACCTATGTACGTAGAGGAACTGCTACTCCAACTCACCTGTTGGGTGGAGTGCACAACCAGAGATGGTAGCGGTAGCTGGTTAAGAGCTGTTATATTATATAAGCGGTGGACGCTGTTTATATACAACAAATAGTGTGATGCGTGACTGTGACACGTGACATGTGACATGTAACAACTACTCTAAAGAGGACTATTACTAAGTCTACACTAATATGGGTCGCAGTCTTGTGCGCACTTCGTCAACGGTTTACGCCGGGTGCACGTGCGACTTCAACACATGGATCAATTCTTTTCTGACAAACATGGTGAATTGTGCAAGGACAATTTATTCTATCTGTTTGCTTCTCAAGAAGACTGGCAGATGGCCTCGTGGTTATTGGGCTCTCATTTGAGCATGGCTGCAATTGACAGCTTCCTGTCTCTGGATTTGGTGAGCTACATATTACTCTGACTTTCGAGTTAGTGCTCACAGCTGACTGCAAATGTCTAGATCAAGAAACTCCCGCTTTCATTTCGAACTGCGAGAGAGTTACATCTCCGTGCAGAACTTTTACCCTCGGGTCCTCGCTGGCACTTGCACGCAATACACCCCCAACACCCAACCAAATGACCTATCACACTATTCTATCGAGATCCCATCAAATGCCTCCAAAGCCTCCTCAGTCACCCTTTCTTCAAGCGTCACATCGACTTTGTTCCAAGAAAAGTGTGGTCCACCACTGCTCAGCTTTCACGCATTATGATGAGTGGCTCATGAGCGAGCATGCATGGAACTTACAGGCAAGTCCCAGTGCATTGAATATTGATGTATCCTTATGTATTTTCCTGTAGAAGGAGCTGCCTGAGGGTGGGACCCTCTTGGGCGTCGTCCTGTCATTGGACAAAACCAACATCTCCGTGATGTCTGGGAATCGTATGGCACATCCCTTACTTCTCAGTCTGGCCAATATCGCTATGGATATTCGCAGCAAGGGTTCACTCCATGGTCATTTATTACTCGCTCTCCTTCCAGTTCCAAGTTCCAACTTTCATTCACAAGAAATCCCACGTTCGCTCTCTCCTTTCTGATCGATTACTCCATCGCTGTTTTGATTTGGTACTCACACCTCTGAAGACTGCTGCAGCCATCGGCGTCATGATGAATGATCTGCGTGGCAACCTGCAATATTGCTTTACACTGCTTGTCGGGTATATCGCGGATACACTGGAACAGAGTTTGTGGGCCTGCACAAGCCCAAAGGTATCTTCCATGTCCACTGCCACCTACAAGGAATTCAGCAACGATAAGCATCATGACCCCAGAACCGCCGAGCACACTCTCAATGCTATCAGTGCTCTGTGTGCTCAAGCTGACCCCAATGATTTTTCTACTTTTCTCAAGGTAGTGAAGTCTCACGGACTAAATGGTGTTCACAAGCCATTCTGGAGAAACTGGCCTTTATCAGGTCCAGACTGATTCTTAAAAGTTGAACCACTCCACCACTTCTTCAGGATGGGTTGGGACCATGACATACAATGGTGTATTACAACTGTTGGGGAGGATGAAATCAACTATTGCTTCAATCTTTTGCAAACACCAGTTGGTTATCGTTCATTTGCTGATGGGATCTCGAAGCTGAAACAAGTCACTGGCTGTGATCACCACTCCATCCAATGATACATTCTTTGCATTGTCACCGGTGCAGCACCTCTACGCTTCCTTGCAGCTATCTGTGCACTATTAGATTTTTGTTACCTCGCTCAAATGCCTGTTTTCAATGAATGGGGATTGGCCAAGCTTGACACCGCATTAGCTTCGTTTCATACCCACAAGCATGCTATCTTAGCTGTTGGTGCATGTTCCGAGCACTTCCAGATCCCCAAGCTTGAACTCATGCACCATGTTGTGCCATCCATTCATGCTTCGGGTGCCCCATGCAATGGTCTGCAGATGTCACTGAGCATGCTCATGTGACTGAAATCAAGAATCCAGCACGCACAGGCAATAATCAAAATTACTACGCCCAAATTGCCCGCCATCTTGACCGTTCTGACAAGTGTTTCAGATTTGATTTAGCCACTAGAATTGCCTCCTCTCATGACTCACATTCAGACAACAGCGATGATCCTGCTGATGAGGATCACGAACCCAATGATGAGATGTCCCATACTTTGCTTTATTGTTCTCCCACACGAAAAATTGTGGACTATTTCCAGATTGCTGATGCACTCACCAATGGGACCTCACCCAATACACCACACTCAAAACATACATTCGCGTCTTGCACTACTGCCATCCATCTTGCTACTAAACCACATCACCGGATGACCATTGATGAGGCTGCAACACTCTTTGATTTACCCAACCTCCGCATGGCAATCTCTGATTATCTTGATCGTTGCACAAACAGCATAGACCATAACATTGCAGGTCGATGACGTGCTTCACTGAACTGCAGCCTACCATCAGACAGGATTCAAATTTGGACCAAGCTTCGCGTCCAGGTCCGTAACTATCATAATCCTGGGTTGGTTGAACCTGCTCAAACTATGAATGCTGCTCCTCCTTCACAAGAGCATCCTTGTGGACTCTACGATAGTGCTGTTTTTAGTCCAAGTGTTGAGAGTGACTGGCCTTCACAAGGTCTGAATGGTGAATATGTCTATTGATATCCGATGTGTTGGAGCAATACCTATATACGTAGAGGAACTGCTACTCCAACTCACCTGTTGGGTGGAGTGCACAACCAGAGATGGTAGCAGTAGCTGGTTATATTATATAAGCGATGAACACTGTTTATATACAACAAATAGTGTGACACGTGATGTGTGACATGTAACATCTACTCTAAAGAGACCATAAATGCAACCAAATGATGGAAGTTGATACCTGTCCATCCATCTGTTTGCAATGTACAGTTGAGTATCTCATAATACATAATGTCGGTCCCCAGGTTGGGCTATGCATGACTGTGTTGTATGCACAGGTATATTGTCACATTCTGTGACAGCATGTGACATCTACGGTAACAGACTAAGTGTTTGATGGTTTGGGAACAAAGTAGCGATCCAATGTAACCTGTTTGCGGGCTCTGCATCTCCATCTTGCACAAGTGGCCACAAAGCGTGTGAACATGCCTCTGTAAAGCATTCAAATCCACCCCATCAACCTCAGCATGCCGCAAACATAGCTGCTCCATTTTCATGCACAGATCAACTCCCTGCTGTAAGGTCAACTCTGGTATTGTGTTGTCATTGTCATTGTCATCGCCACCATCCCTGTTGCAGGCAGCACCTGAATTATCAGTGCCTCAGTTCTTCACCTTGTTAATGATTTCGTTGTCACCACCTGGATAATGGTATGGAGAATGCCCAACTTCAACCCTTTCCCCAACAGTGGTGCTGGTCATGGTAAGCCACAACTGGCAGCCAGTGTGCACTGAGTGAGATTGTTACGGCCATGCTGTGTCTTCAGTTTGACTGCAGAAGTCTTCAGAGGTGGCTGAGAACCCACAGGGGTGGCTTTTGAAGCTTGGCGGTTGTATGGCTTAGAGATGGTGCAAGGCTTACCTTAAGAGTTTCAGGTGGCATGATTGAACCAGAAATGTCAATTTCTTTTGTCCCAGAGCCACCAAGCACATGGGCATGACACCTCCAACCACCCTAATTTCCAAATATAATAATGCATAAACCCCAAAATTTCATATGTATCATGCAGTACAATATTTTTTTGCATAATTTAGTGGGGACAAGGTTGGTCCCAAGGCCTTGCCATGCATGGTGAGGTTTTATGCACAGTAATGTTATGCATAGTGAGATACTCAACTGTAGCTTGGCACCCCTTGCTTGTACTTTTTGCAAGTTGCCTATATTGATCGACTTCCCGAGGCACAATGTGATTGGTGAGCTGATAGCTGGAGATATGGGCTGCCAATGGTAGGAGGTCATCCAAGAAATTTCTGACCACTTGATTCTCCACCCAACTGAATGGAAAGCCACAAGAAGCTGTAATATTGGCCATGTGATGCTCAAAATGCTCTTGGTGAGCATTTGACCACTGTGGAATAATAGGACTAGCAGAGGGGGTGCCAGATGCTAGACGTTGGGTTGAAAGACGTCTATGCTTTAACAGAGGAAGAGAAAGGGTCTCTAGCACTGGGGTACCAGGATGGGAGCTGGGAGCAGAGGGTAGCCACATAGAACTTGGTACTGGACTCACAGCACCAGAGGATAGGGATGGAGAGTATGTCAACCCACTTCCAGGGTGCATCCACATAGGGTCAATCACTGGCATCAGTGATGGGGCAGCTAAAGTGCCTGGTGGGGAAACCTGAATCAAAGAGCCTGGAAATGGCACAAGAGCCCCTTGGGATACCTGTGGAGGAGGGGGAATAGAGATATGTGTCATTATTGGATGAAAGGGTGATGGGGCTGTGGGCTGTGGATGATATACCACTGAGCTACTTGCCACACTAGTACTGGTACCCTGAATCCATTTGCATTCAATGGCTAGTTGTTCTGCTTGTTGACAAAGCTCATCTGGCTGACGACCACAGTTCTTCAGGTGCAAGATCATTGTATCTGCACGCCCCTGTAACCATGGGCACCTCGGATCCTTGCTAAAGCTCGAGCCATAGCCCCACACTTGATCAGACAATATGTAAGTTAGCTGTGAGTTGGTTTGCAGACAAAACCACACAAACTCCACTCAGTGATTTGTTCTTGAGTGTGTACAACACTAATTTGACCTTGCTGATGTGCCACATGGTCTTGCTGCTGTTCGTGGATGATCCGAGCAATCTCACATTGCTTGCACATCACTTTGCTTCATTTCTCCTTGAAATTGGCATAGGCAGCTTCTATCTTCATTCCAACACCTGGATGTTCATCAAAATATGTCCACCACCACCCGCGACTAGATGACGAGCTACTCATAGTGCAGAGGAAGGTGAATGGTGCGAAACAGTCCACTGATTCTTATCATTCGAGCTACGGTGAAGTGATGACTAACTACTTCCTAATTTAGGTGAAAGCCGCTGCCGTCATCACGGTGGCGGCATCAGTCGTCATCCTGTCATCATCCACACATGTCTTTGCCCACGGAGGACCACCGGCCCTTCAAACACTGCCCGCATCCACAGGTGTTCAAGGAAGTATGGAAAGCCAGACGGTCACGCTTCATTTGCCAAATGCGTTTTGCCATTTGTCCGAAATCATTCTTCATTTGGAAAATGCCTTTGGTGGGACTTCGAACACCGTTTGTTCCTTTGTAGATTTCGTTTTTCATTTGTCCGAAATTCAAAATGTAGATTGCACATTGCATTTTTCCCAACTGACCTTGTCAATTTTACAAGTGAAAACTTGAAATGCATGAGTCGAAAATGTACAAGTCAAAGTATCAAAAGTGCAATTCAGAATGTCAAAGTGTGGTAAGGGCCCACAGGCCAACAAGCTTAGCGCTGTGAAGCGCAAGCCAGCTGACCCCAAGTTCGCCCAGCAGCAGCAGCAGCCCCAGAGGCAGCAGCAGCAGCAAGGCGGGTCCAACGGCGGTACGAGCGGAAATGCTCCTGCCCAAGGACAAGGAGGCCGCACATGCCGTGGCGGCAAGAAGGCTCGCGCTCGCCGCGAGAACGCCCAACAGGCCGCCTTCGCCACTTACGTCCACTATGATGGACCAGAGCCCACCGTCGACCCTCGTGCCCTGGCTCACACCCCTGGTGCTACCAACTACGGCCCCCCCGCATTTGAAAACACTATCAAGGCCTTCGACTTGGCACACCGCTTGGGGGTAGAGCCCTCCTGCCAAACCATCTGCACCCTCGACCAAGTCGTGTCGTTGGCGAGTGCAAACCTGGAGCAGCCCGAGGCCGGTCCCTCCTCGTTGAAGCGCCCTCATCTCGAGGAGCGCATCACGATGTATGAGGAGGATGCCATCTCCCTTGGGGATGAAGAGCCCTTCGCTCACGAGCCGTTCGCTGATGACGAGTTCGATGAGATCGATGCGATGGTCCTTGACCACTACAACGCGACGTCGATGGCGATGGGCGCGGAGGCCAGCCTTTTCAGGCAAGTACCTTCTGCACGCGTGCTGACCGACACTGACACGCTCCCTTTACATGTGCGCTTTACGCTGGCACTGTATATAGCGAGCAGTAACTACAATTTGTCGTGTCATGTCTCGAGTAAAGCATATATTTGTTCGTGTGATGCACGCTGTGCTAAGTGTAAGGGAAAAATGGTTGATGATAGCGAACTATCTGGTGCTTTCTGGCTCCTAGACTCTGGCGCATCACGCCACTTCACCGGTGACATAGGCGATTTCGCCTCTTACAATGCGCTAAAGCGAGCGCACTACGCCAAAACCGCTAATGGTGTAGCACTAATTGCTGGCATTGGCACGGTATTACTCCGGTGCCTAGACCACAACTCTGGGGATGAGAAAGTTATCACACTCACCCAAGTGCTCCATATGCCAGGCGCTACTGCGCGCCTTATTTCTATGGGCGAAATGCTCCAGCGTAACTATAAAGTCACTGGCGATAAGCGAGGCATTAGCCTCATTCATAAAGCTGAACACCTATGGTTTGGGCCAGACCCAGAAGACGATTGCAACGTCATTTTTGGGATTAGATCTATCCCGATAATTAGATCTAACTATATTGCCTCCGTGAGCAAAGTCGATTACGACATTATGCACCGGAGATTCGGGCACCCCTCAAAGGAAGTGCTCCGACGTGCGCAAAAACATACACAGCGCTTCCCGGAGATCCACTTTCCTACTGAGGATTGTGTTTGCCCTGGATGTGCTCTTGGCAAGATGCCCAATCGAGCTTTCCCAGAGAACGAAAGACGTGCTTCTAAGCCCTTCGAGCTAGTGCACTCTGATCTCAAATCCTTCCCGGTTACATCGTACCGGAAGTTTAAATATGTTATCACCTTCTACGATGACTATACTTCTCACGCCTGGACTATGCCTCTTCGCTCCAAAGCTGCAGCGATTACGGCTGCCAAAGATTTCCTCGAAATGGTGCACGTCCAACATGATACGCACGTCGTTGGATGGATGTCCGATGCCAGCGGAGAATATAAATCCGATCTGTTTGATCGAGCACTCCTTGAGAAAGGAATTAAAATATATCAAAGTGCTCCAAGAACTCCCATGCAGAATGGCCGCGCCGAGCGTTTAGGGCGCACTCTCATGGATAAAGCCGAGTCTATGCGGCATCAAGCCTGCATCCCTGACTCCTGGTGGGAATTTGCGTTCGCTCACGCAACCCACATTTACAACCGTACTCCGGTAGCTCACCTGCGATGGCGCACCCCCCATGAAATGCTTAAGGGGGAGATGCCTAACATCGACCACCTACGTGTGTTTGGCTGTGGAGCATTTGTATACCTCCCAGCAACGGCTAGAGCAAATAAGATGGCTCCCAAGTCGGAGCTTATGACTTATGTCGGTGTTGCCCCTGGCAATGAGCGCAACTTCTTGTTTATGCGCTCCACCAATGCAGTATTTACCGCTGCTCATGCCGTCTTTGACGAGCATCATTTCCCTCGCTGCCCCAAAAACAGGCGCGAACCTCTCGAGAACCCTTTTGGAAGGGCAAATCCGAAACCAGCCACTGATCGACCAGGGAATCCCCCTGATGATACCGACAGTGATGATGATGTGGAACACGACCATGGCTACCCACATCCCCAAGCGCAGGATGACGATCCAAAGTGCGAGGAACCTGAGGCTCCTGAGGAAGAGCCTAACCAAATAAATCCTCCCCGTACGCCATCTCCAGTGCCTCCACCAGCACCGAGAACGCCTTCACCAGCGAGAAATCCGCCACCTCCGGCACCGCAGCGCCCTGGCCGGGCTGAACGCCGCCAGAATGCGCCGCGACCCCCTGCAGTGAATATCCCTGCCCGCCCCCAACGTGAACGTAGAGCGCCATTGCGCCCCGGTAACGTGTATGGTGAGCGGCGACATCCCGTTGAGCAACTCCGGGATATCGAAAGTGCCTCTCGATGGCGTGAAACAGTGGGTGAGGTCCCTAGACCCCCACAACCGGACACACCAGACCATGTTCCTGGTGGTTTCCCCGACACCTCTGCAACGCCCAGTGAGGAAGATGTGCAAAAGATGTGCGAGGAAGGGGGAGCAAACCTAGTCCGATACCTGATGGGCAAAGCCCTCGAAACCCGCGACCCTCAATACGAGAGTGTCCGCAACTGGTCCTATAAGGACATCGCTCGCTTGCCCCAAGCTGAGCAGAAACTCTGGCGACTTGCTTGCCAAGAAGAGCTCGACGTGCTACGAAAGCGCAAAGTCTTTGAGCTAGTTGACCGTCCCCGAGACCGGAAGGTCATTAAGAATCGATGGGTCTTCGATGTAAAGTCGGATGGCCGCAAGAAAGCCCGCTTAGTAGCGAAAGGCTTCTCCCAGGTCGAGGGATTAGATTTCGACCAGGTCTTCTCACCAGTCGTGCGCTTTGAAACAGTGCGCCTCATGCTTGCGCTTGCCGCACTTGAAAACTGGTATATTACTGGACTCGACGTTCAGAGCGCCTACTTGTATGGCAAGCTCAATGAAGAGATCTACATGGAACAACCCGAAGGGTTTGCAGTTCCTGGGCAAGAGCGCAAAGTGCTCCGCCTCTGGCGTGCCCTCTATGGCCTCAAACAGGCCGGCCTAGCTTGGTGGCGCACACTCGATGAGTCTCTCAAAGAGCTCGGGTTTGAGCGCCTTAAATCTGAAGCAGGCATCTTCTTCTACAAGAAGAAAGGCACCAACATCGTCATTGGTATTATCTACGTTGACGACGCTCTGTTCTGCGGCCCTAACAAGGCTGTTGTTGATGCCATCAAAGCGCAGTTCATGCGCAAATGGGAGTGCAGAGACCTTGGAGAACCTAAGGAGTTCCTCCAAATGCGAATCACTTGCAAGGGTCGCGCTATCCACTTGGACCAATGCGCGTACCTCCAAAAGGTCATCGAACGCTGCGGCATGCTCAATGCAAAGTCCGCAAGCACCCCACTGCCGGCTGGCTACTATGCTGCCAAAAATACAGAGCCTGTTGATGCGGAACTCCGCTCCCATTTCCAGACGGTTATTGGGTCCCTTCTGTACCTTATGTTAGGCACTA
Organism: Scleroderma bovista; assembly: GCA_037178675.1. Classification (NCBI taxonomy): domain Eukaryota; kingdom Fungi; phylum Basidiomycota; class Agaricomycetes; order Boletales; family Sclerodermataceae; genus Scleroderma; species Scleroderma bovista. The sequence goes on from JAYMGJ010000757.1 coordinate 11,103, forward strand.
GGCCCGACATTGCCTTTGCAGTCACCCATCTCTCGCGCCATGCCGCGAACCCATCCCAGGACCACCTGTCCAAAGCGCTTTATATCTGTCGCTACTTGATTGGTACACCTAATTACTCCCTAGTGTACAATGGTGGATCTGGTGCTGGCCTGATTGCATGCACGGACTCAGATTGGGGATCAGACCCTACCTCTCGCCTCTCGCAGACAGGTTTCTACCTGAAGCTTGCAGATGGCTTGATCAGTTGGACTTCTCGTGCGCAGAAGACTATTGCGTACTCATCCACTGAAGCTGAATACATGGCTCTGAGCGATTGCGCTCGCCAAGTCACCTGGATTCGGAGTTTACTTGGTGAGCTCGGCTATAAGCTGAAAGCTATCCCGATTTGCGGTGATAATCAGGGGTCCATATTCATGGCATCAAACCCTGTAACGGAGCCTCGCTCCAAGCACATCGACATCCGCTACCACGGAATCCGCGAGTCAGTCGCGAAAGGTAATGTGGAGCTATTCTTCATTGATGGTGCTGAGAATCCCGCCGATCTGCTCACCAAGAACTTACCCCGCAAGAAATTCGCGAAGTTCAGAGCTCAACTAGGCTTACAGTTTCCCTCTGGCAGCATCTAGCGCCTTATTCGCTGAAGTGCTCTACATGCAGCACAGCGAGGGGGAGTGTTGAAGTCGCACGTGCACCCGGCGTAAACCGTCGACGAAGTGCGCGCAAGACTGCGACCCATATTAGTGTAGACTTAGTAATAGTCCTCTTTAGAGTAGATGTTACATGTCACACGTCACGCGTCACAGTCACGCGTCACACTATTTGTTGTATATAAACAGCGGACATCGCTTATATAATAACAGCTCTTAACCAGCTACCGCTACCATCTCTGGTTGTGCACTCCACCTAACAGGTGAGTTGGAGTAGCAGTTCCTCTACGTACATAGGTATTGCTTCAATACGCCCTTGCTTTCGTGATCGTCAAAGGCAACAAGATATGCCACCATTATTCACCTCCACTAATACCAATGCAAACACCACGCAGGTCATGGTTGACGCATTAGCTGAACAACTGTCATTCTGCAGCTTCCCGGCCCACTTCTAACCGATCAGATTTGTCGACACATCCACTGGCTGAGCTGTCTCCCATCATTTATAGCCATAGTCGGAATTTACGTGGTATAATTTCCAGCAACTACTATCCAACGCCAACAGCATCCATTTGAATGTTAGCCCACTCGCTCGGAGACCTTGCCGCTCATTATCTTGCTTGTCATGGGTATAGTGTAGAAATTGTTGATCTCATTATTGATGCACATGGATGTTATTCCAGTGAGCAGTTCATCATGTTCCTGGCAGGGAGGGGCATGGCCATAAATGAAGCTAAATTTTTACTACTACTCATTGAACATGGTGCAGGAGAAAATGTCTAGTCTACATGTTACAAACCACTATACATTTGGTGTTTTGGCTTGCACAACATTATGATTTGCACTTTTGATATTTTGACTTTGACATTTGTTGACTTACACTTTTGATATTTTGACTTTGACATTCTGAATTGCACTTTTGATACTTTGACTTGTACATTTTCGACTCATGCATTTCAAGTTTTCACTTGTAAAATTGACAAGGTCAGTTGGGAAAAATGCAATGTGCAATCTACATTTTGAATTTCGGACAAATGAAAAACGAAATCTACAAAGGAACAAACGGTGTTCGAAGTCCCACCAAAGGCATTTGCCAAATGAAGAATGATTTCGGACAAATGGCAAAACGCATTTGGCAAATGAAGCGCGACCGTCTGGCTTTCCATAAGGAAGACCTCGACGCCGGGGAGTCGGGGACTCGTTAAGCGACGCGACGCCCGGACCCTGACCGCAACGTAACTCACCTGTCATGCCCTTCAGAAGCTTCAGGGTTTGGGTTCCGCGTCACAAATGTCGCCCTCCGTCGCCGTGATCGAGGACGCACGGCTGTTTCCGCTGCTGCAACTCCGTCGCTGTGGCTGGCAGATTTGCAGCCCCCAGCACCGCCACTTGCCAATTCGACGGAATATCAACACAATGCCGGGTGGGTGCATCGTGATTTCAGTGTCACCAATGCGTTATGGGCAGAAACAGATGACCAGATCAAGGGCCAGATGATTGGCAAACTGACAGATTTCGAATTTGCGAAAAAAGTGAACTCTGAAGTCTCGCATGACGTTCGAACGGTGAGGCATTATGGAATATTTTAGACCGCATACTCACGATTGGTAGGGAACAATGCACTTCATGGCTCTTGAAGTAGAATATCAACAATACCTCTTTTTGCCAGAAGGTTCTAATGTTCTACCCCTCGATCCACTATCACCATCATCAATCCACGAACCTCCGTTTCATATGAATATCCTCCACGACCTCGAATCTCTATGGTGGGGCGCTATATGGATTTTATTTTACCACACGGACGCAGATTCCCCTGCTGGAAACCTCGATGCCCAGCTGAGGTACTTCAATTAGGCGTTTCCTCGTGCGATCGCTCAAGGATCCCGCCAAAACTTCTTCACCAAGTTTCCTCAATTTCTGGCCGCTTACGGAACACTTTCGGTGACATACAGATTTAAATGTGCTGCCATCCTCAGACTGGGAGTCGTTCTCCGAGAGTTCTATGAGAAAGTGGAGATGTCATTTCCCTTTCTGTTAATCAACGACAATCTCCTTCAGGATGTACACAAAGAGGTACTCTGGTGCTTTAATGCAACTGAATGACTCTAACATCTGTCTACAACCTCTACATGAATTCTGGGAGACGAAGAGGAATTTAGACGATTAGCCCACTCATTGGGCTGAAGAGAAGATGAGACGAGCAAAGTAACGATGGATGGCAACCAACTGGTCTTAATACATGCATTTCTCTTGTCCCTTGAGATATCTCATAAACGTCAATGCACTACTGATTTTTGTACTACATCTGCACGATGACTTCGCTTGCCGGTATTCCACTACCGAATAATATGAACGTTGATGCTCAAGTTCCCCCGCGTACATACCCCATGGACATGCAGTTGTGATATTAGAGCATCTATTAACAAACTAGCTCGACAACACACTGGAGTGATCGATCAAGCCTGAGCCTGTGTAATTGACCCTCTGTATCGCCACGCACTGAGCCAATGTATTGGACGTTGGGGGAGGATGGGGAGATGCAGTGAGACTCCAAGCTGGAGGTCATTACAGTATGGAAACAATTATATATACGATATAGGTGTCCATGTCAATGACCATGTTTGAGCGCTACTCAATCAATTTATTTTTATTGTGCTCAGATTAATATCAGAGAGAATGCTCTGCACCAAATTACACCGGCACGGGCTTGTCTATATTCCCCTAAGAATGATCAACCTAGCAGCTCAATCAGCCTGCTCGCCGCCGTAAACCATGCTTGCAAGCAAGTACGCACCGATGAGCTAGTCGCTACCTGTTGATACTGGTCCTATTAACATCGTTAGATACAGATTTACATATCAAAAGGAATGACTTACCATTACCTCTGGCACGATTTTATGTGTATCCGTCGTCTCTGTGGCACTCGTTGACGTGTCAAGGCCTTGTGAAAGCTCCGTCCACACCTTATGCTGCATTGTCAGTTCCTAGACTAAAGAGCGGGAACGTGGATTATGACAACATGGGACGCACCACGCTTAAGCTTTCGTCAACCACCCGGGTGGGGCCTGATATTCGCACCGTCTCCTTGGATCTGCCTCGAGGGGGTGGAGAATCCTCTTCGTTCAAACCCTTGCCGTCCCTCGCTACGCGGGAGTTTAGGCTATACAAAGTAAATTCAGAAGACGGTCAAGTGAAACGAAGAGATGAAGCAATGTACAGTGCAAGCACCGAGTTTACATAGCCTGCAAAAAGTCGTATTATGTAAATCAGTTAATATGTAAGGTGAAGCTAAACTCACACTTGCATCCAGCCATCTGGAACGCAATCCAATACTGTCGTGAAGAGAAAGCGGAGAACTGAAGGTGCCTATTAACAATGCCAGAATGGAAAGGACAGGGCAAAGGCCCTTACGATGCAGAAATAGGCCAATTGGATGATACTACAACGAATGCGTTAACAGACATCAGGGATCGGTAAAGATATGGCGCACGTGAAGCACACTCCACGGTTAACGAACAACACGCCGGCCCTGTCGAGGGCTTTCTTAGGGCTAAAGGGGATATAAGCAACGCATGGTCTATCGGAGGCCCAAACTCACATCGACAGTGCGGGGTGGTAACGCCGCCTCAGCCAGTAATATAAAGTGACAAAGATAACGACATCTGCCATCGTAGCGCAGCCGAGGCTTGTCATTGTGATCGCCTGCCACGGGCACATGAGTCACCACGTGTGCATAATCTGAGATACTGAATCCAAGGTTCACCTTCATCGATGGTGAGGATAAATCTGACATTCGTCTTTGCAGAAACCTAGCGAATGTCAGCACACCGAAAATAAGGTAGAAGGACCGACATTTGACCCGCAGATGCTATGGGAAGGCACTAAATAGGTACATATTCCAAATCATCAGTGATGGAACTTACTTATACCAAAGACTATTTAGCATGATGCTACATGTGAACAGGGATATGGATATGTATTAGGTGGAGAGTACTCACCAAAAGCAGCGAAGGAAAGCAAAAGCTATGCAAATACCGAATAAGCGCGTATTCGAACATGGTAGGGTTACATACAGGGGCCAGGGCAATCAACCTTGATCCTCCGGTGACTGTGACCAAGGTCAGGGTTAGCGTTTGTGGGAATATTTGAAGATCCAACCTTGCAAGGCACGACACACAAAAAAGCTGAAGGTACAGGAAAAATCGGTGTAAGTATTGCGAAGCACTCGAGGTCGAGAGAATACCAATTCAATGACTCACAGTTGGGACATAAATATGAGAAGGGACTGTGGAACGTACGCTGCTTAGTTTTACTGTGGTAAGGTCAGGGTTACGACTAACGGATAATGCATCTTGCATCTTGGAACCTCAAATATCAAAGTTGGGCGCTTTCCAGAGACCTAGAGTAACTTACGCACAAAGTCCTGAAGCGTGTCAGTTGGCAATGTGTAGTGCACAAAAGAACCATAAATACATACGTAGGGGCATACAGAGCCTCTACACTGACATCGAACATGTCGATTAGAAAGTGATATAGCCTGCGACGTGTATGAGTAGGGCCTAGGCTCTAAAAAAACTGCAACGTTTCCATACACTGCAGAAACTGAGAAGCATGACCAACAGCACAACTTGAATTGTGTCCATGAACATACCTAGACCAGATATCGCGGTATCCAAGACTCTGCAAAGCACCTATTTAAGCAGAGGAAGGAACATTATGCAACACCTACATAAGCGACATAACCTAAGACAAACCAGAATGTTCATTGAGCGACCAGAAGTCTAGTAAAATGGCAAAAGCAACTCACAAAATATCGTATTCGGCGATTATCTTGGGGAAAGCGTGCAAAGTAGGCAAATGTTTCTGTGACCCGGGGCTGTCGAGTGGGGTCGCGATCACGGATTGGGCAGGAGACACGCACGAAAGAAGGTGAGTCCATATAGAACAGTTGTTATAACGAACCCCGCGAAGAGAACGCCCAAGTTCTCGAGTTCTCGAGGGGATAAGCCCAGGGAGGATTCCATGTTCAGTCTCCAGAGATTCAGTCTGCGGCGATAAGAGTGGTAGGTGGGGGGAGACTATCATGCAGACGGGGCATAGTCTGACAACTGGCACGCATGCTGACTAGTATGTACTTATGTGACTTTTCATTCACCCATGATGCCAAACTGTGACCCTGAACTTAGCCCTTGAAGTAAAGCTTGGACAGACGATTGAATTGAAGCTGACGCCAGGTTTAGGACCTTTTAGGAACCGGAGCGGAGCCGTTTGCCTCTATAATTAGCAAAGCGACGAGCTATGATAACCTCCGAGCGTCAACTGTCACTGCATGTACTAAATCATAGACAAACCTGTCATAGTCTGGCACTGGTAACAAACACATAACGCAAGTGAGTGTGCCTGTAGTACTACAGCCCATTACGTGGTTGCATCGAACTTACTATCACTTATTATCAGAAAACTTTGCCACCCAGCTCGTGACATCACCTACGAAAGAATCTATGCACAAGGCAAGTGGACGGATCGACTGTCAAAAGCAGCACTTGAAAACAACTCATGGCCTACACCGTCAGCGTACGTTGACCTGTCTGCCTTTGTTGTTCGTGTTATTATTATGTTGGTACAATTCTGTCCACTGGCCCGTTCTGGTGAGTGAGGGTACACGTGTCCAACTTAGCAAGAAGCAGGGGATCTGCACTCTGGAAGTTCGTGACACCCAACCCTGAGTCGTTGATCCAGACAACTATGATCGAGATTTGCCACAAAGAATGTACGTCTTCCACTCCTGCGATGTCTGAGCATTCCTACAGGAAGATTTTCTCAGCACACACCAGTGACCAATGTGAGCCCAGCTTGACCTCCTCACCGCTCGTAATGTCGTAACGCAGAAACGCCAAGTTCGATGATGGATAAACAGGTGACAGTCTTTTAAAAGCCTAAAAAGCAGACCTTTGACAAACGTCCGTCGGGGGATGTGATGATCGCGCAACACGATTGCATGCTATTACATATCAGCACGAGTCGTTAAACTAGGCTGTGGAAAGTGTTTTTCGGAGAAGAGATTGTTGCAGCAGGTTACAGCAGACGCTTTCTGTTTGTAGGCACTGCAGTGCGTCGCCTTACCTTTTAGTGCGTTCAGGGTAAACAAGTTTTGTAAAATCGAATTGTAAGGTGATATGTACTAAGAAGTGCGAGGAAGGATTTTGAATGTTAGTGACCCAGTATCACGCTCACTGGTTCGTTGACTGACAACACACTAAAACTTACCGTCTGACATGCTCTCCTGCCATACGTTGTCCAAAGCCAGTTCATCGTCATGTCGCGCTTCCCGTCTGGTACGACTTCGACTTCGGCATATTTGCGCTCTCAGTGAGAGATACAGCAATAATGAAGCAACTGAACGAACTTGCTTGGTTGGTCACGCACAGGAGAAGGGTGGATATATCGGGTCTGTTTCATTGACGTCCGTCCATCAGATAACCCTGATAGATACTGGCCAGTCCTTCATTAGTGTCTCGCCGAACGCTTTCAAATCCGCTACATAGTCTTTTCCTGCCACACGGTCGACGATATATTGCGACGAGTGTCAGGTCAAGGAACGCTGAACCGATCTCGTACTTTCGATTACTCTTAGACGGCCAAGAGAACAACATGGCTAGCCTGACACCCCCGCAGAGCCCCCCGAGATGGAACCACACTCCCAAAGAGGTGATTCAACTCACCAAGGATGCTATCTCGTGCAACAAGGCTGTCAGTGACGAGGTCGCGGCTCTTCTTCCCACTGAATGCAATTTCGAGAGTGTGAGCTCCCCTGGCCTTGTATTAAGTTCGATCTCACTCCCGTTTATTCCTAGGTGTTTGTAAGTAGTCTTAGGGTACACAGTTGGTGCCATCCAAATCAGTGACGAACTTCAGTTACGCCTCGCCAATGCAGACGCACAGTTTGACATCATAGCCGAGCCACTTGCCTTCTATCAGAACGTTGCAACATCCAAAGAACTCCGAGATGCATCTACCGAAGCAGAACAGCTCCAGAGAGACTTCGCCGTTGAGGAGTCCATGCGACTTGATGTTTTCCAGGCCAAGATTGCAGCCGAGAAGAACCTACACCAATCTGGTGCGTTCGAGAAGCTGACCAAGGAGCAGCAGAGACTGGTCGAAAAGATGGTGCTAGATGGCAAGCGCGCTGGCTTGGCTCTTCCCCAGCAGGAGAGGGAGTCACTCGTAGCACTCAAGAAAGAGTTGTCGCACGTAACCGTGGAGTTCATGGTATGTTGCTTTTTTGACATCCACCAAGGCTGGTCATAACTTTGTTTGAAGAGAAACTTCAATGAAGAAGATGTGCGTTTATTTGTCAACGCTGTCACAGGACCTTCGGTAATATTCATGACAGGGTCGTGTCACCTTTACGAGCGAAGAGCTTGAAGGAGTCCCGGCAGACGTCATTTCTGGATATACCAAGCGTGCAGAGGGTGAAAAAGAAGTATACGATGTGACATTCAAAACACCAGACATTTTTCCTGTTGTAAGTTTACATTTCATTAAAAGCAATTGTGGGCTGAAGTCTTGCACAACTGCTCCATAGTTCAGGTTTGCCGTCAACCCCAAAACGCGCCAGATTGCATACGGTGCGTTTGACGCAAGGTTGGCAATAAACGTTCCCCTCCTTGAACGTGCCCTGGATCTCCGCCGCCGTATTGCTGGAATACTTGGTTATAAGACATGGGCGGACTATGTTACGGAAGTAAAAATGGTAAAAACTGGTGATGCAGCACAGGCAGTGAGTATCGTTGGTTTTTAGCGTCGTGTGAAATTTTTGGCGATCGACTTGGTTATAGTTTGTGGATGACCTCGAGGCGAAGCTCCAGCCGGTTGCTGTCAAGGAACGAGAAGTGCTTCTCGCTCTAAAGAAAGAGGAACACGAGAAGCGTGGCTTACCGTTTGATGGGGAGTTTTATATTTGGGACTATAGGCGAGTTCCAAAAATTTGTCCTAATTCTTGTCCCGTCTAATCATAACTCCATTAAATAGATACTATGATCGTCTGTTTGTAGAGAAGACTCTGAGTCTCAATGACTCGCTCGTCAAGGAATACTTCCCCGTCTCGGTTGTCGTTCCAACCATTCTCAGTATTTACCAAAACCTCCTTGGCGTGAGGTTTGTAGAGGTGACATGCAACAAGAAAGATGTTTGGCATCCCGGTATATACAAATGGACCCTTTCATCTTCACGAAGATATGACTAACAGTAATACACAGAGGTCCAGCAGTTCGCAGTCTGGGAAAAGGATGCCAAGGATGAAGGAGGTTTTGTTGGCTACTGTTATCTCGACCTCTTCCCCCGTGGTACGTCAGAACATTTTTGAGAGTGATCATGAAAATCATGGACACTGACATCAAACTAATCTCGACTGGT
>JAYMGJ010000758.1:0-23386 GCA_037178675.1 Scleroderma bovista
GAGTAGGAATGAAAATGGCTTGTTTAGAAAGCCTGTCTACTACGACCAGGATGGCTGTAAAGCCGGTGGATGAAGGGAGTTGCTCTATGAAGTCCATCGAGATGGAATTCCAGGGCTTCTCCGGTACGGGAAGCTGTTTCAGCAGCCCGTAGGGTCTATGGCACAGTGTCTTAGCTCTTGCGCAAGAAGTACAGGACTGGACGTAGTCTTTGACGAAGGTCCGGAGACCAGGCCAGGTATACTCACGCCGGATTAGCTCTAGAGTCTGGTTTTGCCCAAAGTGACCAGCGAGCGGGTGATCGTGTCGATACCGGAGTACCCGGAGACGGAGATCATCCAAGTCCGGTACGTATATGCGACCGTCTAGTCGAAGGAATCCAGCCTCATCTGTGGACCAGCGAGAGTCCGGTGGATCTGCGAGGTGGACCTGGGCAATGGGATCAGAGGGTAGTGCGGAGAGGATGTCGCTATGGAGTGTTTCCACGTCCATGATTGCGACTGCACGGAGGACCGGAAACTCTAGATAAGTAGCGCGAAGAGAGTTAGAGAGCTGTTCTTGAGTGAACACCGGCCTAAGATTTTGGGGATTAACCCGGGTGTAGCCACTATCCCCCTCTTTGGGGTAGACGTCCCATCGTCTAGTGAGAGCGTCCGGCTTGGCACCGAGTTTCCCGGGACGGAAACGAATGACAAGATTAAATTGAGATAAAAATTCAGACCACCGGGCTTGCCGGCGGGAGAGGACTTTTGAGGTGGAGAAGTACTCGAGGTTTTTGTGGTCCGTGACGACATCTATAGGGGAGGCGGAGCCTTCGAGGTAATGGCGCCAGTTCCGGAATGCTTCGAAGATAGCAAGCAATTCCTTATCGTGGGTGTCGTAGTTCAACTCTGGAGCAGTCAAGGTCCGGGAGTAGTACGCGACCGGACGGACCTCTCCGTCGGCGCAGGTAATGGACAAGATGCCAGCGACGGTGTAGTCGGAGGCGTCGGTTTCCACGATGATAGGGGTATCCGGAATGAAGTGGGTGAGGATAGGCGCAGTGGTGAAGGCATGCTTCAGTGCGTTGAAGGAGCGTCGACAGTCGTCAGAGAAGTTCCAAGGAGCGTCTTTCCGGGTGAGCTGGGTAAGAGGGACCACGATGTCGGAGTAGTTGAATATGAACCGGCAGTAGAAATTGGCAAAGCCCAAGAAGGACTGGATGTCCTTTACCTTTTGAGGTTCAGGCCAGTCGGAGATGGTTTGGATCTTGTCCGGAGACATAGTCAAACCGTCCGGAGAGAGGCGATAGCCAAGGTACTCTACCAAGTCCGAGTGGAACTCACATTTCTCCGGTTTGGCGAAGAGGCCATGCAATTGGAGTCGGCGGAGAACTTCCCGGACGTGCTGCTGGTGGGACTCCATATCCTCGGAGTAGATGAGGATGTCGTCGAGATACACGACAACGCAGACATCCAGAATGTCAGCGAAGATGGTGTTGACAAAGCGCTGGAAGGCTGCAGGGGCGTTAGTGAGGCCAAAGGGCATTACTAACCACTTGTAAGACCCATAGCGCGTATGGAAGGCGGTCTTCCACTCATCGCCCGGAGCAATCCGGACTAGATGGTACGCGTGCCGGAGGTCGACCTTCGAGTAGATCTTAGCACGGCTTGGGGAGTCTAGTAGGTCAGAGATTAGGGGGAGTGGATAGCGATCCTTTTTGGTAATTTTGTTAAGGCCTCGGAAGTCAACGCAGAGGCGGAGTGAGCCATCCTTCTTTTTTACGAAGAGGACCGGAGCAGCGTGGGAGGAAGTGGTAGGACGGATGAAACCTGTATTAAGATTCTCGTCGATGAAGGTCCGGAGAGCAGAGAGCTCAACCGGAGACAGTGAGTAGAGAGTTCCCAGAGGAGGGGAGGTACCTTCTTCAAGGTCGATCTTCAAGTCGTAGTCGCGATGCGGGGGAAGTTCAGAGGCCTTCGCCTTACTGAACACATCCGCATAATCGCGATACTCCGGAGGGACGATGTCCAAGTCCGGCGGAGTAGAGGCGGAGGAAGAACGAGCCTTTGCGTTTGCCCAGTCAATCAAGCATTGCATGGCAAGGTGGCTGGCATCATATAGAGACGGATGGATAATGGAAAGAACACCTGCAAGTATGGCCAATGGAAGACATATATCCTTGCTCCATTGATAGCCGGTAGGACCGGCCAAAGCCTTGGACACCCCCGGAATGTCATTGGGGGTCTAGCAGAAGATCAAACAAGTGCATCATCAAAAGAAGGAAGGTACTCACAGAATGGCCAAGCATGTGCCGTGCCGGAGAGAATTCCAAGCACCCGAAAATATCCACGTCATCCTTGAAATACTAGTGTGTTGTACGCCATGATTGGTTAGTAATACTCTCTTCCAGTGGATCTGCAAGTGGATCGATGGATGCTGTGATGTGCTCCTAGAAACAAAGGCCTCAACAGTGGACAATGAGAGTGGAATGATACCATACTTGGATGCAGGAAGCTAGAGCTCTGGGCAGATACCACAATGCAATTGTGTCGCCTTCTCCCAGAATAATGGTGGGCCGGGAAAGGGTCCCAGTCAAAGAGGAAGGATGTCTATGGATGACCCTAATCTCCTGTTGCTCATTTGTGCTGGATTGCATTGGTCTGATGCTTTCAGACAACCTAATCAAGTCAATGCCGCACGAAACTTCAGTGGATATCAAGGAAGGGATAATAGAACTATAAAAGAATTGGCTCACTCTGATTATGGTATGCCTGTGTGATGGTGGATACAATTTGGTTCATGGCTACAGTTGCGTCCACCGGCAGGGACAGAAGTGTTTCCAGGGTGGGGGAATTTAAGTCTGGGAATGCTTCATTCAGGAAGCGGCGCTGCATATATGATGCCATGATGTCAGACAAAGTATAGTTGGATGGCACAGCATTTGCACCGGCCATTGGATACAGGACGACTTTTGACAATGTGGGGAATAAAAATTTTAGTGGGGGATGTGCAGCAACCTGTGGACATTTGTTTGCAAACGGCAATGCAACACATTCCATTCTCGGCTAGATCCACTAAACAAGGCTGATCGGCAATTGGCCGGTGCAAAACAACACATGCCCGGTTGCACAATGTGGTAATTATGCATCAGGTGACATGTGGACCATGAGAACATTGATTGCCTGAATGTTATAAGGCTTAGGGCAAATCGGCCATCACACCATCAATCATGAATAACACATCCAAACTGCGCAAAACCTGCGAACTGTCCATGGTATTTCAATACGTTGGAGTCTGCTTTTGACGGTTGGTGCACACGGGCCAACAACAGCCCGAAGGGATGCTGGCTACAGCTGAATGGCATGCAAACATACAAATGGAAGTGGTAAGTGGGGAATGATTACATTTGATTAACACACTCATGAGCCCCCAGGCAAATTTAGAACGTGTGCTTGCCACATGCCAGGCTATGGGTGTGAAGATGACATTGCCAATGATGGCGAGCAGGGTGCACAGAATGGTCATACTAGAAAATCTGCCGCCAGCAAGACTGTATGCAGCAATGCGACAGTTGAACGTCTATCATGCAAAGGCTGCCAAAGTCCAGGTTCCAAGTACGCTGCAAGTGGCAAACTTGTGGTGGGTAAATGGCCATGGCCCATGTATGGCAGGGTACAGCACGCAGCCACTGCGGGACATGGTATCGGAGGCAGAGGCATTCTTTCCGCCGGACCTGGTATGCTCCCTTATTCATGTTGTGTTAGATACTAAAGCTTTGCCAAGGTTGCCGATAGAAAGCTCACCATTCTACTCACCATTGGGTATACCTCAGACGAGGCCTTGTCAAATGCACAGTACTTCTGCAACAATATGTTGCGGAGCTCGGACAATGCCCTCAAATATCATATGGAGGTGATGCAGCATTGTGCAAAAAGGATGGAGGACATTGAGATGCTAACCCGTGCACCAAATGCATTGCAGCAGAAATGGGAGGAGTCATTGGATCGCCGCCATAGGTAAACATTGTATGAATACCTACATATATGTTCATCACAACAATAATTGGTTAATCAAATATCGGCCAAAGCGACACATGTGATATAATGTTGCCAGGTTAACAATAAGGCAGAAATCACACAGGGAACACATTGGCATGAATGGGAATAGCACATGTCTGGGTGGAGGTGTCGTCCGCATCTTCCAATACAATGGGTGCCACAAATTGATATCTTATGCTGGTTGTCAAGTTTGCGGCTGTGATGGCTGTAACCAATCATGGCCGGGCGGCAGTGGTGGCCGCCACTATGACAAGTACAGCTGTGGTATCACAGCAAAAGAAAGGTATGCCACGGCAATGTGGCCAGAGAACCAGGGATAGCCGCTGCTGCCGAAGGACTGTTAGCACCATGGCAGCCAAAGCAGCAGGGTAGCCATGGAATTGCAGCCAAGGGGCTAGAAGTAGCAGAGTAGGCCCCGCCTCCTGCAGTTCCCAAGGCACGCTGCTAAAGTGGTGTCACACAATGTGTCAAGCCCCATATGATGGTGTCCCATGATTACATAACAGCCCCAGGTGCTGTATCCTCTATAAGAGCAGGAGGCCCTGGATATAGTGTTCTCTATTCTATTATAGAGCCCAACAAATAGGAGTGAGTAGGAGGGCTGCAGTGCCAGTGTCCCGTGCTTTGCATCAGGCCCTAAATATGGTTTGCTGTTTCTGTTGGCAGGCCAGAGGAATAGTGTGTTTCAGGCTTTGATCAGGCTGTAACAACAGAGTCCCTTTCTTACCAAAGGGCCACGGAACTATTGTCCCTTGCATTCCAATGGGCTGTGCGGAGACTGTACCTTTAAGGGGTGCTAGCCACAGGTGTGGTGTCCCATAACTCTGGGCAAGCCCTGGAGACAGTGTCATTTATAGTCAGTGCACCCAGCATATGTGTTCAGTCTGACAGGCAATGGCCATGGTATCCCATAGCATTGGCAGGCCCTAGCAGAGGTGTTATCTAGCTATGTAGGCAAACCTTGCAAGTACATTTTAAAGTGACAAGCCATGAATGGGGTGTCCCACAGGATTAAACAAGCCCTTAATGCGGGTACAACTATATAGTTGGGAAGGCATGTGGATAGGTGTCCCATTGAGTGCATTGGGCCACAAAGTTGATCTCCCTGTATACCCATCAGGCCCTAGATACTATGCCCTCCATATAGATGTATCGCCGTGCATATAGTGTTAGCTAACTACCGTTAGGCCAAGATCCGGCACAAGGAACCATCAGCACTAAATTGATGCAGCAATAGATGCAGCCGACACATAACACCCGGCACCACATATCAGCGGCACTGGATATCAGCAGCACAACATCTTGTTGAACATGCCGGAGTGTTGACTTTGCCACACTGTTGACCATGCCGCAATGCTGATTGACCGGCTCACTATGGTGTTATTGCTGCCATCAGATTTCCACCACACTGCCTCCATTGCGTACTGGCTCACTTATTCTATTGGTATGCTACTCCTCTCAGCCCAAGTATTTTCATGACGACACCCATTTGTCCAGCTTAAGACTTTCACCCTACCCCGCAATGACAACAGAGCCACGGGCCCACCATTGTCACTTGGTGACAATGCTGCTGGGGGCTGACCCCTGTGATATGGCAAAGCTCTAGTCATAAGCCTCACTTCCGCCAGCCCATGTAGCACGGCCGATTGTCATTGTCTGCTGACCGTATAACACGGCCTACCCAGGTGCATGGGCTCTACGAGTGTCTCCGACTCATTCTGGGTATCTGCAGGCTCGACTTCTCAATCTCCATCGCCATCCGCCATGCATAATTGCTGGCAACATTCGATGGGGGTTTGGACATCTGTTCCTGCCTCCTCAGTTCTCACTCGCTCGCTCGTACCTCTGCAGCCCTCTGACGAGTTCTTCGTCTCGCCGCTCAGACATACTGACCACTCCCCTGCGAGCGGCAGTCCATGCACGTTAGGTATGTCTTCATTCGTGTTTTCATTGCGCTGATGCTCTTCTTTGCAGTAAAATTCTGCTTGTTGGAGTCACGACTCATTGTCGCGCTCCTCGTCACCCTCATCGACTCCACAGTCCGTCTGCTGGTTCTCTGCCCAGCACGGCCTTTCTGTCGATGTCCGCGATTGTCTCGGCGCCCTCATCGACTCTATAGGCCTCCACTGCTGGTTCTCTGCCCAGCATGGTCCCCTCGTCGATGTCCGCATCTGTTTCGCGTGGATTAGCCTTCCCGACCGTCCCATTTGTGCACTCTGCTGTCACGACACTTTCCACCACCTCCTGCTTGCACTCGCGTGGCTTGCCATCAATTGGTGGCCTCGGTGTCAGCGGCAGTGAGTCTTGTGGCTCGGTTTGCGTTTCATGTGGTGCGCTTTCGAGTATGACAGTTGTCCCATGTGCGCTCGCAGCGCTAGTGCCCTTCGCCAATGCTTCAACACTCGTGCGTGGGTCTTTGCATCCGATGATTTTGTCGTCAACATCTTTGTTGCCTTGAGTGAGGGCTTTCGTAGGTGGGTCTTCCCGTTCTGCGTGCACATGCCTCTCTGCAGCTGCGTTCTTGCTCATAGGACTCTCTGCTGACGAATCACATTTGTCATCGTTTGTTCTGGTTGCAAGTTTCTTTGTGGGGGGGTCCGCAATGGGTTTGCGGTTGTGGAAACATTTCGCAAGGTATTTGAAGACTTGATGCACGGTGTTGCAGCGAAGTCGGATGTAGATAGAGATAGGGACTGTATCATGGAATAGCTTGTGTAATAGAGCATTACACCCTTCCCAATCATATGTTCTGTCGTCCGATGCGCCAGCTAATACATCTAGCCAATTTCGCGTGGCTGCGTACTCAAGTAACTTCGTGCAGTAAATTTTCCAATTTTGTCCGTCGAGTTCAAGTGTGGGAATTTTGACCATTTCACTTGATTTACCTGAAGGTTCCTTTTTCTCCTGGTATTCCTTTCCTCCTAGCTAGGCAGAGCCAGGGCTCATAACCTATAGAAAGGTGGTGGTCTGCACAGGGAAGGTCTAGCCTGAAAGAAGGGAAAAGGAGGAGACCTGTAGGGTAACCTCAGTAGTCTGGCAAGCTACTGATATATTAGATATACCTGTAGGGTAACTACAAGGTATCAGTAAGGAATAGACAAGATAGTCAGTGGTACTTACCCTCAGTAGTCTGGCAAGCTACTGAGGGACTATGGTAATAGAACTCTACTCTAGTGCGATGCATGCTTATGTAAGTAGGCAAAATATACCACAACAACTCTGTTTATCTCCAACATGAAGATGTCCATCAAACCCCAGACTCATTGAGTTTACAGAAAGAGAATCAACATACTACTGGTAGTTAGCCTGAACTGTAGTAAGCCCTAAGCCGTAACTACTACTAAGCGATGTTCTGCCTGTACCCTGACCCGCCGTAAACATTTGGTTCCGTGTCACACTGGGTACACTCTGGGCACAATCAACGATGCCGCAATGCCATCAGACTCACGGGCACGGTCATTTCTGCTGCAGAAGCTGGTACACGGCTTCGCAGCCCCCAGCACTGCCACCTGCTGTTTTTTCAAGATAAAGGTACTTAACTGAGGTCTCAGACAGGCCAGAATGTTGGTATGACAGCATTTAAGTAAAGAAAAGACTAGTGAGGCCCATTCAAAGGGCAAAAAATACTTGTAGCTCACTCACAGCTGTGCAACTTGTGATGGGTTTGAGGCACACATGTCAGGATTGGCAACAATCGAAGCCCAAAATCAGGTCAAGCAGTTTATTTCTATGAAGTATAAAAGCCATGGGCATGTAGTAGCTCATATATTTGGTGACCCCGTAGCATGTCCGCCAAATTGCACCCTGGCAGAAATATTTTCTCACTCAATTTTAATGCAATTAAAAATCCATCTTGGGGTTAGCTTCCTCTCATTGAAATAAGCATTTTTGCAAGAGGAAATAAAAATCTGTCTACTTATGGTACGAGACCTTAGAATTCCAGGTGATGAAATCGAACATCACCATATCCAACTCGAACAAAACCTCCAAAATATAGATCTATTGTTCCATCTATCTATCATCTGTACCGGACGAAGCAGACGGTGATAACGAATCCGCGGAATATCCACGACATCACTCCGCGCCGTCGAGCTCCCTTCCTTGGTTTCGCGTCATTTGAGCAGCACTCCCGTGAAAACTTTGATTACGATGGCCACAGCCATCTCCACCCTTGGTCTATCCACGACGACGATGGTGTAAATCCATATGGTGCCGAAACGATATCCACCGTCGCACATCATGCTAGTGCGGTCACGATCACCGCTGGGCTTGGCCGTAATACACGGCGGGAGCCGAGCCTCAGTGGGGCGGAGTATGACCCTGATCGGCCGCTTCAAGATATCATGACTGGGATGAACACCGCAGACGCTGTGTCCCTAGCTGCACGTCTGCGTTCTCCAAAGCCTGTCCATGATGCCTCCACTTCCGAGGATCCAGACAGGTCACAAGAAATCTCACGCCCGATTGAACTAGTCGAAACACTGCAACGTGTAGGATTCTCCCCACGACGCCCATGCTCGGCCTAGACAATCCTTGCTCAGTCACCCAGAAGGGTCCAGGAATCATCGCGTCGCTATGTGGACATTTCTCGCCGGAGTATGACACCGAAGGCAAGAAAAGCCTCTGCAGTCTCCTTTGACACCACTGCGACCCCATGTGTCGCAACCTATTGTTCAGCCACAGGTCAACGTCCAGCCTCCGACGCCATCTATGGCAGCGTCGAATTCTACAAAGATGGCGCGGTCATGCGAAGTGTGTTCTTCAAACCCTAGCCTGTTACAAGCTGAAGGCGCTGTCGATGACTGGCATCCTGGAGATGTGACAGGAGACCCAAGCCAAGTCAGTCGATCATCTAAAAAGTCAACACGAGGGCGCATTCATTTACCGGGTGTCACTGGCCTTATGAATGCAGTTGTCTCTCCTGTAAAAGGTGTATTAGATTGTCATCCAGTCCGAGGTCCAGGGTCCAGGGAAGTTGAAGGTGAAGTTTCTCGTGTTTGTATCCACCAAGTTAACTTCAACTTTTGTACTAGCCCGCATTGTTGCTTCCCTGAATAGTCTTCATGTCAGATTACACATCTAGAGAATGAAAATAGCATTGCTAGACGATGTATCAGGGAATTGGAGTACGAACTTGAACAGTGTAAACGAGAGGTGGTGAGGGAGCGCACCAGAATGATGGAGTCTCAAGACGCAATCGATGTAAGCACTCGCCTCCCTGGCCCTTCTACCTCACGTGCAAAAGGCAAGGAGAAAAAAAGCAGGGAGCTTGATCAATCGACAACCAAATACTTTGAAATCGTGGAGGAAAAGAAAGGTAGTGTCAATTATTCATGTCGTTGCTATGGAGGCACTGAGCGTTTATCAGCACTTGAAGCATTCATAACCACACTAAGATCCCATCTTACTCGTGTCACTTCTGATCTCTCCTCTCAGCAACAACTACTTGAAGACCTTCGCTGCCTCCGAGAATCAGATGCTCTGTCACTATCTGAGAAAACAGATGAAATCAATCAACTCAGAAAGGAAATAGAGAGACTTGCTGGTGAAATTGAAGTTCTCCGAGGGGTCGTCGAAGAGGGCCTTAATGAAAGACAGCATGTCAAGGAGAGTGTGGGTGAGGAACAGGACGACAACGGGCACTCCACACCCCTGAACAGTTCGATCCATCCGCGGCCGAAAACATCCATGGACGATCTGCTTCGAATCGCATTTCACGTTCATTCACACCGACTTCGTCCCTCAGGAGATCGAGACTTCGCACCACCGCAACCGCAATTTGCCGGAATCCCCTGCCCTTACAGAATGGTCACACATACCAACTGGCAGGAGGTTCATCAATCCGAAGAAATCGATCGTATATCAGCGGACTTGGAAGAGCGTCGTTCGGAAAGGTCACCCAGTGCATCTACATCGTCCGGCAGTGCTGTTGGTTCGAAGGAGAGCAAAAAGAAGGCTGTTTCCAACCTTCCTTTCCCTCGCATCAGTGCGGACTTGGAATGCATGTTCTTCTCGTCACTGGTCATAATACCGATGTACCGAATGTGTCAAGACCGTCGCTCGAGATATCGCGCGGAACGCGCTGGTGCCCAGAGGAAACATCGCGTGGCCGAAGGTAACAAGCAAGAAGGCGAGTCCGATGCTGGTGAACTCAGAGGTGTTTCAAGTTCTCCGGCCCATGATGATGTCGCCGTCCACTGATGAAGGCCCAATGATTGAGGATATCCTCGAACGGATGAACAGAGATGGGAATCTAAGACCCGGTGTAAGTTTGGTCTCTTGCACAGGTTATTGCAAATACCAACATTAGGATTTATCGGCAACTTGCTGAAGAATACCGGTCGATGGACTTTTGCAACACAGGTTGCGAAGCGCCACATGGTTGCTGACGCCTGCGAGATGTCATCGACACTATTGAGCGTAAAGGGTGGTCTATCCATCCTGTCTTAATCCGATTTGTCTCATATCAGCTCTCCTCGTTCGCCTTGATGGATAATTGTTTGCAGGTGCTGAACAGAGTGTGTACACGGAAGCAATTTCTCACTCACACGGGTAGGGGTGATCTCCCCGAAACCTTTGATAAGCTTGTGACACTGTTGTAAATAAATCCGCGCCCCGCCGCCCCTGATTTAATTATGATTCTGTCACTAGACGTCATGCATCCACAGACGATAGTGGCAATCACTGTTGTTGGTTCCATACACACCTCCGAAAGTAGTCCGAGTTCATAAATGTTTATGTTCAATGTCACACATTGCCTCACATCGGAAACCAAAAGAAAATAAGTGAAGCGTTCGAAGAACCAGGATGGGGAGTGGAGCGAGGGTGATATTTTGACGCACGACCCCGCAGACCTTGTGTCTAGCCACGGGAAGCAAAATTATCGATGGGCCTTCTGTACACACCTGTGAGAGCACATGAACCAGATTAATAATATGCGGTGTGCTTTTGAAGAGTTTATTTTATTTACCCTTCACATTGGTATCATCTGGTTTACATTGAACCAAACTATGGCAGCGCTGACATGGAGTCACCCAGTTGAATTCGGCGTAATAGTACTAATACATCTCAACCCGACTTTTGCGTAGGAAAGAATAATTTTGTACACTTGTCATGGTTTGGTTGGTGAACATAGTCAATGGTTTTATGCAAAGGAAAATACGTGACGTATGGCGTCCTGCACGCCTTCGATCGTCCCAGGCTCGTGCCACCCAGTGATAGTTTTCATCAACACGAGTTTCCTCCCCGACGTCTCAAACTCGTGCACGACGCCAAACTTTTGAATGTGGGTTCGGGTGACCAAAGTCTCGCGCACCTTCTCCCGTATCATCGTCTGCCTCTCATATTCGGTCCAGTCCTCGTCTGGCCACGCGGTAGTATTTTGGAGAGGAGGCAAGTAAGGCTCTAATAGGGTATCGAAAAGCATATCAGAGTGCTGGTGGGGAATATCCCAGTCATTCTCCGCGTGAAGTATGAGCAAGGGTACTTCGATCCTCTGAGTGTAATATGTCAAAAAGTGGTGCAGGGAGAAATCAACTGCAACACTTGCCGAGATGATAGACAAGGTATCAAACCTGGCAAGAAGGAATGACTTGTATAAGTCTGTAATATGTGAAATTAGCACCCGGAAAGTGAGCTCTAAATAAACACATACCAGCTGCACCAGGTACTACGGTCAATGGGCGCATGATGGGTAAAAAGCCGAACACAGAGTAAGTATCCACAACGGTATGCAAAGATGCAAAGGGTGACAGGAGAGCCAATCCCTTGAAGTGAGTGCCCTCTTCAGCCAAAGCGACTGCAAGCTTGGAGGAAATTGCCGTCCCCAAACTGTGACCAACGATAACAATGTCCTCGGGTCTGGCGCCGTTGGAGATCAACCAGTCCCAGGCAGCGCGGCTGTCGAGCACTAGACCACTTTCGCTGGGTGTACCCTGGCTGTCTCCGAAACCACGATAGTCTATCGCGAGTACATTTGCACGCACCCTAGATGTGAAGCCAGAGTACTGTCGAACACGAACATGAAATGCGCGGGTGGCGGCATTGCCGTGGAGAAATAGAATGGTTGGTTGTGAGGCCAGTGCCTCGGGTATAGCCTTTTCTGCCGCATTGGGGGGCGGAGGGAAGGGCATAGACTGGTATACGTTGTCAGAAAGAATGAACCATGCACCAAGTGTATGATTATCTGCGGTAACTATCTGGATATTCGCAGTTTTCCCAGCTATGCATGGGCAAACACATCATTTCAGCTTCTCTCAATCCCCACCGCGTCGACTGGCGCCTGTAACACCATCGCGGACAAAGAATCATTCATCGCCACTTACGTGCTAATCCATAAGTCTCGGGGTTGTCATATTGTGCGAAGAGAGGAAGTTTGACGGAATTCAAGAACAAGGCACTGTGGGGAGAGTTTGATAATGGGACGTAATAATCCAAGGACGCAACTCACTGAGTTTGGATCGGGGGAATCGTCAGAAGCAGTATGACGGCAGCATAGAGGCCAATAAGTGCGGCAATGAAAGTCTGAGCACGAGAACGAAAGCTACGTTTCGATGTCATAAGAGACAACATTTTCAATGTTAGAATCAATGCAAGGCGAAGGAGGGGCCGCCCATTCATCCCTGGACAGATACCCACTGGTAAATAGCCAAAGCATTGTTTACGGTTATTGTGGACGCTCGTCAGGAGTTCGGAGGCTACTTTTGCACTTTGTCGTGTGACCCTCCTGTGAGAGAGTCACATCCTCCTATTTGGTTGAAGATGTCTAATTGAAGACTAGCCGATTTTCGTTTTGTGGCCGAATCTAGTCCGATGCTGCGTGGTTAACGTGGTGGTGTTCTCTGTTGTCAGTTGGGTCGTGTGATTACCATGTCGACCATGTTCTATGTCAAACATTGTAGGCAGGCTCGTTGCGCTGACGCACCTTGTTTCTTACCGAGTGCCTTTGTATGCTGGGTGAGCCTCTGCCCCGCTGAGCGTCTCGCTGGCCACAGCACTGATCCATCCAATTTCCCTGATAATCGGACAGCAAGCATTTATGGCATCCTGCGCATAGGGCTTGTCTTCTGAGTTTAGAATTATCTGTACTCGTGCTGAGCCGTTTGACAATCACAGGAAAAACTTTCCAGAAACTCGGTGCGCAAATTTAGAGTAGGTTTGTCCAATGGAGGCGTGTCAACATGTTGCATCGGCGTCAAATGGAGGCCATATGCGCCTGTAGTAGTCGAGACTAGATGCAATGGGTAGCCCAGGTCCTCTAATGTGGTTGATCACTTATCAATATATCAACTCGTCATCGAAGTGGATTGCACAACGCGACATGTGCGGCTTTGCTATTGCGCACCATGCCAGACCCAATGCCCAACGGAGCCAAATATACTACAGCCCTTGAAAGGGCTGCAACAACAACCCTACAGCACTAATTTAGTCAACCAATGGCAACATATTTCGGACATCGATCGTACGTTCCTCGCCCAGACTTTGCACAATGTACTAACAAGGTTTCGTGGGAGGGATTGGTGCACAGCCTCGTTATGGTGCTGCCTGGTCACAGCAGCCTGAATTTATTTAGAATAGAAAAATTATATTATTTAATTTTTGGTGTCTGCTCTAGGAACAACAGTTCTAGGGCCCTAGTGACTTTCGGTACGTTTGTAACTCAAGATAACAGACTTAAACCCAAGTCTCGGTGGTGGATACGCCATGCTAACGCGATGTATTTGAGGGTATTTGCGCCTGGCGGCAATGTGTTTGCAAGTCTTGCACACCACCCAATCATGTCACAATAGCATATCTTGGACCAGACAGCGTGAGTGCATCAACCTGCTTATCTATATAATTCAGGGGTACTATACCATTCTAAGTTGTCGGCTTTGTCGGACACTCCTGACAGACATGTGGAGAAGGCAAAACTGGCTTATCGCCAAGCTGAGTATACAGTATTAAGTGCACCAAGACCGAGTTGCTTCAGTTCATCCCTGGCCGTTCTACATTTCGGTTCGGACGCAAGGAAGGTTGCCGAGAGTGTTTAGGATCTTATTCAAATTCGCTGAGGTGCGCAAACATGTTGAGGCTGTGTCCCTATGCTGATTTCGGACTGTAGCAAGTTCTTATCTTGATCCCTTCATCATGTCTGACAGCAGCCAACCTGTGGGCGTGGTGCTCCTTGTCCGCCATGGAGATCGAATGGGTTTCTATCAGAATCCCGAGACCGACACGGTAGTCACGCCATTAGGAAACGTATGTTGCTCCTCTTCTTGCACCATTTAGGGGCACGCTCAGATGTCCTTGTTAGCAACAAGAATACCAGCTAGGAACCTATCTAAGATCTCTTTACCTGAACGAATTCTCTCCCTCATACATTCCAGGATTAAGTAAGCACCAGATTATTCGATCAGTCTCAGGTCTCACATTCGTGCAGACCTTGGTGGCGAAGGCGGCGTGATCTTTGACTCTTGTGTTTCACTGACGCAAGGTCTGTGGCCCGCAACACCGAGTAACAACGTCACACTTGCGAAATGGGACCACTATTACAGCACCCATCGACGGCTATCAGGTTTGTCTCATGTCCCCTCCCTGTTGCAAGTTTGTACGACGTGCTTACGCGATTGCATGTGTCCAATTCACAAATAGTATATTCCCAGTACGTGCTTTGATTATCACGGTGACGAGAAACTTACTTGGAGGTCAGTTAATGGCGGTGATCCTAATTACGATGTGTCATTGGAAGGATTTGTTGATTGCAACGTTCGTGTCCCCTTTGTGTTTCTGACGAAAGTGCATAATCCTCAGGCCAAAATCTAGACTTTCAATAGTCACACGTCCGCATTCTACAACTCTTCCCAGTTCAAAGCGATGGCATCTCAGAGTGCAGATTTCCTGAAGTTGTTACCCCCTTATCTGGGCGGCAGGCCTACAACCTTGCAGAACATGGTAAGACTTCTTTTCCATTTTGCTTTCCAATCTGAGCACCATTTTTAGTGGAATGTACCGTAGCCCCTGTCATTCGTGTCTGCGCTTGATCGTCTAACCCCTGTCTAGGTATTTGATTACATGAACGTCAACAACATTCACAACGCCACATTTGCTGAAAATCTTCCACCGACATTCCTCGCTCAGGCTCGTGCGCTGGCTAACTGGCACGAGTATAACGTTTTCACCTCTGTGGATCCCAGTGGTATCGGAAACAGTACGTTGGGCTTTCTCTTTGGGTCACGGATTTCGGGAGATTTCGAGACGATTGTGACATATTTTAGTCGCCGGTCAGACATTGATCCCATCGATTCTTGAAGCATTCGACACCATCCTCGATCACAAGAACCCTATGAAATTTTACATTTCCGCGATATCCTACAAACCTTTCTTGTCGCTCTTCAATATCACTGGTGTAGCAGCCGCGAATCCCCAGCTTGCCGGCATAGGTAAGTCTGCCTCTCACTTCCCCGGTCCGTCTCTGCCCCGAGTGCTCTCGAGCGCGTCGCCGAGAGATTGGACAGACTAATTGAGGCTACTGAGTGTTATGATCAATTGCTGATTGTATGGCTCTCAGTGCACTATGCTTCTGCGGTTGCACTTGAGGTGCGCCAGCCAAATAACGATCCCTCTCAGGCCACGGTTCGGTTTAACTTCAAGAACGGATCGGACCCCCAATTTACTACGTACAACTGGATGGGCACCACTGGGGATGTAAGTTTACAATCTCCCTCCGAGACACTGTCGGTACATACAACGTTTCCTCTGATACGTTATTGGGGTAATCTTGTGGGATCAGAGCTACATGGTGAATGGTACTGCAGAGTGGTGCAGTGCATGCGGGAACACACAGGATCGGGGTTGTGCTACGCTCACCCTTGCCGCTTAGCAAGCTCACTCTGCAGCTTTATCACCGATCAGCCTCGTTGGCGCAGGGTTCCTCGGAGTGGGGTCACCATTGTCGTGTTCGGTCTTGCATTGGGTGCACTGGCGCTGCTTGGGTTGTTGACGTTTAGACGATCTCGAATCAAAGGACGCCGATTTACCATGATGATCAGGTGGGCTGTGTGGAATACTCGCCATTTAGCTGTTGCTCATACCAGATTGCGCCTGCGCCAGCTTGAACTTAACAAGAGGCAGTACCCCGACAGTTCAAAACCATTATCAAGTGTTGGACAGGGAGTCTGACAGGGGGGGGACGTGGAAACTCGGGAGGTCAGGTATGGTTTGTGGATGAAGAGTATCTAACGAAATAATGTCCACGATATGTTCCAAGATCAATGCATGAGCGTGAGGTAAGAAGCGTATTGACGGAGCGACAAGTGCTATCGCCAGGAAAATTCACCGTCATCACTGAAATCATCATATCGAGCAATGTCGTCATCTTCAGAGTCCTCGTGGAAAACATCTGTTTGCGCAATGAGGCGGTGGCAAGTAAAAAGGAATGTTGCTCTACCGCTTCCTTCATCGTCACGTAGCCCATCGCTGTCAGAGTCTCCGTCCGGATAGTCATTTTTATAGTATTCTTCGGCTAATTCATGTCAACTAATCTCCAACGAACATGTATGATGGAAAATCATAGCAACACTCACCGTTAGAGTCCTCATCACCTTCATCCTCTTCTTCCGACTCTTCGGGACTGGATAGTCCCCCATCAGACAGACAAGGGACGCCAGTGCTGAGTGATCATAGAATCAGCGGTTCTTCAATCATACTCAGCCAAGCTACTTACACAGTACCGACATTGGCCGTGACGGTCTGCCATTCAACAAGAGAATATGGTCGTCTGTAAAACACATCCCAAACATAATCATCAGTTGTTGCAGCGTTCTTGCCCGTTTTGGATGAGCTGCTGCCTTTAGAAGCGACGTCGTTCACTGAACCAACACATGTACTAAGCGAGGAAGAACAATAGTTGTTGAAGTATTTGCATACGTGTGAGATAATCCTGCAGCATGGGCAAGAATTTCTCCATTTCAGAATCGAGGGATTGCACGAGGGCTTCTTGCTTGGCGGGGATGGCGTCGTACATCTTGAAGTCGTTCTTGGGGACATCTTTGGCAGAGATGACTTTGGGTCTAGTAAGCCAATACGGGAAATATAAGTTCACCGGGAAGAATAGCGTTTCACTGTATGCGCTCAAGTTTCAGTGCACTTACGGACTGGTAGGTCGTCTCCTGGAAGAAGGCCTGGTTTCTTCCTCAGAAGCTCTAATAGTGTATCGCCGATCCCCCTCCTCCCCTGTTCGCGCTGGGGCCGGATGTTTCGTTTCGCGTACAGGCGAAGTTTGCCCACTGCCATTGAGATGGTCATGCGCTAGCTTAGAGATCTGACTCTGTTATGAATGAGTAACCCAGCACAAATTCCGATCCATTGAGCTTGTTACGCAGCGTAAAGACGGACCTGTATGTTCTGCCTGGCCCCCTCGTCTTTCCAAGCGTCATCCTCGACCGTCTGCGCAAACTGAAACACGTCTAAGCCTCCCCCGCGTGACTTTTTTCTGCGGGAGCGGGATTCGACGACTGCTCAGCATGGTTGTGGTGAGTGATGTCTGGAGAACGGTGGCATGGGGGATGAGGCCAATTTACCCAACGCATCCAGCGGCTCGTCTGTGCGTTTTCGCTTGATACGGAGGATGGTGTAGTGATTGCTATTGGGTTTCGACTCGGGTGGTTGCATCTTGAATATCGTTGGTGGGTGCAAGGAGAGAACGGAAGTCAAACAAATGGCACCAGGTAATAGGCTAGCCAAGTTAGTAGCTAGACGGCTTACTCCGAGCGAGGCTACTATATTATGACTCACATCAAAGAATCGCCAGATACCAGCATATTCTCCAACATAGAATATTTCAGCACCATTCTATCTTCCACCTCCACCACAGGGTAATCCCCCTCATCATGGATTCGAGTCAACTTATTGCATGGCTTCCACCCTTCGCGATTTTCGCGATTTTCGCTGGCGTCTTCGCTGCTTATTTATTTGATGCGCAGCCAGCTATACACCACTACGTTATCACCCCCAATCCCGAAACACACATTTAATGCTGAGACTGGACACACCCCTGGTACCCTTCTTGTGGCTGTTTTGTCTCGGATCAATCCCCCTATTAATCCCAGATCTTCCCCATTGTTGTCCCATCAAATTCCTGATGGTACACAGCCCCCCATCAAACTTCTTAGGCTGTGCATCAATGACTCCTTCTGCTGTGCAGTGACTCATCCCTTGCTTACTGATGCTCTCTTGTCATCAGTATTACTCTATCCCTTTCGCATTTTTGGTATATTACTCAGCTGATGACTCACTCCCTTACCAATCAATCTTGTCATGCAGCTTACTCATTCCTTTACTCAGCAGCTTATTCATGCTTCCTATGCTTACTCATTCCTGCTTATCCCTTGCTTACTGATCGCTTACAAACCCCTTACAAAGCTCTTACCAATCCCTTACCAATCCTTGACAAATTCTGCTTACTCCCTTCTCTTTTTGTACTTTAATGCTGTGCCCCCCCATGTATTTAAACCCCTGGGCTCAGCCCAGTGAAAGAGGACCCAATTGCACGAAATTATCCCTCTCTCAGACTCTCTCAATCAGTATCCCTTCAGTCTTTGAGTCCTTGTAGGCTTCAGTGAAGGTCTAAAGGCTCAATATTGTCAAGTTTATCCAAGTTATTCAAGATCTATTCTTTATACTAGGCTCAAGCGGAGTCTAGGCTTCATAACAGTCAATCTTCCTCGCCTCTGGACATCAGAGGCATCCCTGCCCCTTTGCTGCACCAATCTCTAGGTGTAGTATCACTGTTTCAGTCTCAGTCTACCCAATCCCCGCCTTGACACTTCCTAGGCTTTAGGAAGAGTCCAGACCCCTATCCCCTTCGTCTTCTATTACCCCTGTACCCCAGGAGTATCCTGCATCACTGTCTGCATCACCCTGTTGGTGTAGATCCCCTTCCCCCCTCCTCAGCACATCCTCTCTGGACACCGCGGAGGTAAACCACCACTCGCACTTTTTCGTAGTCCTTTGTTGGTGTTGTGTTTGGGTTATTACTCCGACCCAAATCCACACTTTGACTCACACCGGAGGGCGATGGCCAAACTGAGCGCTCTAACCAGACACTCAAACAGTACCTCCGGATCTACTGCAACTACCAGCAGGACAACTGGGCGGACCTACTCCCATTGGTGGAGTTCGCGTACAACAACGCACCTAGTGCTACCACCGGAGTTTCACCCTTCTTTGCTAATAAGGGCTATCACCCTAACATCTCCGTTTACCCAGAACACAATATGACCTCCGCCCGGGCTCGCGACTACGCAGTCGACCTTGAGTCGCTACACCAATACCTTAGGGAAGAAATGATTCTCTGGCACTGGACTTCCAAGTTGGTGACCAAGTCTATGTCAAAGCCAAATACTTCTGGTCCACACAACCATCTAAAAAACTATCGGAGAAAAACCTTGGGCCCTATACCATCATAGCTCAAGTGGGCTCTCTCTCCTTTACACTCCACCTTCCAGACTCCATGCATGCAGTTCACCCAGTTTTCCATGTCTCCCAACTTGAACCGGCCATACCCAATACCATACCGGACTGGATACAACCTCCACCACCACTGGTTGAGGTGGATGGCGAACTGGAGTTTGAGATCTCCGAGATCCTCGACTCCAAGGTCGACCGCCGCCGCAAAACGTGCAAGCTCTTGTACCTGGTATGTTGGTCTGGTTACGAAGGGACTGACGAAGAAACATCTTGGCTCCTCACCACTGAACTTGGCAATGCAATGGAGCTCTTGGAAGACTACCATGTCCGGTACCCGGACAAACCCGGACCACTCACGTCCACATAAAACTACTCTCAGATCTCCGTTTCTCCTATCAGTTTCACTCTTAATCTACTCACTCTATCTGTCTCAGTCCAGTTATCTTTTATAAAACAAAAGCAGTACTAATTACATTTCTATTTACAAAAAAAATCCAGACTGGACCGGTTCACGCACGAGGAGGGGCGTGGTGCAACAACAACTCGTCACCGGCCTTCTCCATCTCCTGCTCGAGGTCCTCCACCTCCTGGTTGATCTCCTCCGGATCCACCTCTTCATCACTCTCCGGGTCCATCCCTGGCTCATTGTGGGGCCCATTGAACCAGTGACACTCCTCGAGAAACATCTTGAGGGTGCAACCTACCCGGTCGTTGGATCGTGCCACGGAGTGCTGTGCCTGCCTCATCTGGCGCACCTCTCTGGTCAGCTCCCCCATCGACTCCACAAGTCGATCCATCCGGTCCAGGAATGCTTGGTTCCCGGACCCTCCGGACCCAGACTTCGATGGCCCCGTCACCTCTTGGATCTTGTCATCAACGACGACGACTGCCGCCGACTTCTTAACTTTCTTCCGCTTTTCACCACTCTGTGGCGACGT
This sequence comes from Scleroderma bovista, assembly GCA_037178675.1. Lineage (NCBI taxonomy): Eukaryota > Fungi > Basidiomycota > Agaricomycetes > Boletales > Sclerodermataceae > Scleroderma > Scleroderma bovista. The sequence goes on from JAYMGJ010000758.1 coordinate 20,424, forward strand.
CGTGATGGCCTTGCCCTTGCCCTTGTCCGCGCCAGACCTGGACCCTCCAGTCTCAATCTCCGCCCGCTCGCACTTCTCCTTGAGGCTGGCGCACCTCTTGCAGGTGTGCTGTTTTGGCTTCTCCGGGTCTTGCACACACGGCACCCCAAACTTGGTGCAGCGCACGCAACTTTAACAAAGTCAGCCAAAGCACATACAAAATAAAACAAAATAAAAATGCTTACCGGAGGTCGATGACCTGGATGCCACCGGCACCGGCGACCGTTTCCTCTCTCACCCTCTTCTTCGCCGGCTCCCCTGCCTTCTGCTTCCCTGCAGCCACCTCCACCCAGCGCTCTGCCTCTGCCTTGCGCTTGTCCTCTGCCATCAACTTGGCCTTCTCCGCGAAAACCCGCTCCCGCTCCACTTGGAGCTTCGCGAACTCCTCGTGAGCCTTCTTCTCTGCCTCCTCCTTGGCCTTCCGCTCCGCCTCTGCATGAGCTCACTGCTCCGCCTCCGCCCGCGCCTTCCTCTCCGCCTCTTCGCGCGCTCGCCTCGCTGCCTCTTCATGCTCCTGGCGTGCCTGTTCCTCCACCTCCGCCTTCGCCTGCTTGCAACGCCTCTTCTCCGCTCTCTTTGCGTTCACCACATCGTCTTCGTTGTCCATCAGGGCTCGGAGCTCCTCTGACTTTGCTCTTGCCCAGTCCCTGGACTCGGTTGTGCTGGCAGTGGGGGTGGTGGTTTGCATAGGTGCAGACATAGTAATAAAGGAGTAAGGAAGTTGGGGGTGGAAACCAAAAACCAGTCTGTTCTTATAGAACCCCATTTCACACTCAGACAATCGACTCCAGACTCCGCATTGTTCTAAGCGACCACACGACAGCCTCATGGTGGGCCTCATGGGTTCGGCCCCTAAGAGGGGGATACTGTCAAGACCATGTCCAACTCCGGGCTCTTATCCGGTTACTCTGGTTGCGTCACAGTACTACAGCTCAACTCCGGACCTCTGCGCATAACTCTGGTCCCGGACGTGCTGTCATATCCATACTTTTCCAGTCGCAACTCCAGTCTAACCATGGCCCGCCTGACCTCTCCTTAGGCATAGATGCAACTCCGGATCTAGTCCGGCCATCTCCAGCCCTATAGCTGCACTCCAGCTCAACTCCGGTCACTACGTCCATCTCCGCCTCAGGACTAACCCCTGTCTTCCTACAGACAGGTCCGCGGTCTAACTCCTCCGTGTCGGACCTGTACCTACCACTAGTCGCTACTCCGGTTTCAGTCCGGCCACTCCCTTAGCCTTGTCTGCGACGTAGCCCAACTCCGGCTGGTACATCCAACTCCGGCTCAGTTCTGCTCCTGCTCCTGCTCCACTTCCTCTGTCAGGTCCACCAAAGGCTTAGGACATTTCCATGTCCAACTCCGGACCTTCCTCTGGCTACTCCGCCCTTCCTCCACCTGTGCACTCCCTCCGCTCGTGCACTTCCTCCGGTCCCACTTCCTCCGGTCCCACTTCCTCCAGTCCTGGACATCGCTCCGGACTTAACATTAGTTAAGTCCACCTCCAACCCTTACCTGTCCTCTTCCGACCTAGTTCCCTTTACTTCACTGTCCCTGCTTTTCCTCCGTCGTCCCTGTATCTTTAGTTCCCCATGTCTGCTCCCGCTCCGGTTTATTTTCCTGTACCTGCTTTATTTTCCTGTCCGTTTCTGCTCTGTCCCTTGTCCCAACTAAGGTGTTTACTTGTCACCGTATATACTCACCCTAGTTCTCGTTTACTATATAAACTACTATACTCCGGCCTAGTAGTTTCCTTAGATCAAATCTCGACTAAGATACTCCCCACTCTGTACTACCCACCATGCTCTCCTAATCCCATCTTGTTCTCCTGAACTCCGGCCAACTCCGGCCTCCGTCCTATCTCGTCCCCTTGGTCCTATGTCCGATCCTAGCAAGTCTCCTACTTGCACGAGGGCAAAAAGCCACCTCTGTCCCAGACTCGACACTAGACCTCTCAGGACTTATCCCACCTCTGGGATGTCCTTCGCTCCGGACAAGCTGCGCTCAACTCCGGACCACTTTCCCGCGGTCCGGACTTACTCCGCAAAAACCCGGACTTACTCCCTGTGCTTCTCTAGTGCCCGGACTTCGTTCGTTTGACCCGGACTTGACTCTCCACACTAACTAGCACCTACTAGTGTCTGGACTTACCTCCTCATTAGTTCCCTGCACCTCTGGACCTCCTAGTAAGATCGTTGAGGAGAATCGGTCTTGACACGTGCACATATCCTTCCGCTAAGTGCGACCCTTTGCATTAGCCTCAATCCAGTTGTTACCACACTTCCCTGTCCACCCTGTTGTACCGTGAGTTCTCTGTGTCCCATTTATATCTTCTACCTTGTAGTATTTTCTCCGGACCTTACTTATTTTCGTCGGACCTGACCTAGTCCCAACTCCAGTTGTTCCTTGTCCGCCCTTTGGGCTGTTTACTTGTCACCGTAAATACTCGACCCTAGTTCTCTGTAGTATAAGTACCCTGTACTCTGTCCTGTATACTTCAGTCTGAAATCAACTATAGTCACTACTCCTGTTCCTGCTTGTCTCCGTCTCCTCTTGACTGGAACCCACGCAAGGGATCAATGCTTGATCCCCTTGTCGTTGAATCCAATCGGTCCCAACTCTGGTTGGACTAACTCTTGTCCAGCCTCTGCCCTTCTTCTTCGTCCGTTTCCGTCCGGACCTGACTGGACCTCTTACCGGAGTAGACCCAGACTTGACAAAGTCACACACTGTTGACTTATCCTTACTGAAGCCACTAAAAATTTCAAGGGGTGTCCCATCTGAACTCTAGTCTGTATGGTTTCGAACTGTGCACTGACATCTTCCAGATGTCTCGTTGTTGTTCATCTCCTTTCATCAACGCTATCTCACATCACGTTACAATTTAAGGTGCAGTGTATATCTCAGTTCCCTGCACAAAGTTG
>JAYMGJ010000759.1:0-17633 GCA_037178675.1 Scleroderma bovista
TGGACGAGCGTGAGATATATAAAATTCGCCCTTGTGTCCTATTAGTAATCGCCTTGTTACTCGGCACCCCGACTAGGACCCCGAAAAATCCATAGTTGCCAGCCAACTGTCGAGCCTCCAGAGCCCGGTGTTTTAGCCATTACACCGTATTTCTCTACCCACCCCCTGCCTTTTCCTTTTCCTTTTCCTTTTTCTTCTTCTCGTAACCGTAGTAGCTTCTCTTTTAATGAGTAATAGAGGGTCGCCAGCGACCCAGCCGCCACAGCCGCCAAAACCCCACCCAGCTATGAGAAACGGAACAGCCACTAGAAAACAAACTTCATCCTATGGATCCCTAACCACAGGCCGCTCGAAGGAAAACTTGCTCAGCTCCCCTGCATACTTGTCCTCGATATCCTCACCAACATCCGCCAGAAAATACTTATCAGACCACTTCCTCCTAACGACGAATCAAGACCCCAAACACTCCTCACTCAGCCACGCTCTCCTACACCTGACTTTCACTGCCACAGGTATCACCGCACCCGCAGCAGATGCAATCAGATCTATCGCAATCCTTGTTGACTCCCTTGCCCCACCCCCCCTTCAAGAGCGACTCCGCCCCCCCACCCCAGCAGAACACTCAGATGCTCCACAGAACCCCAGCACGGACACTTTAGGATGCCAAATCACTCTCCTTGGAACCTACGTCCAAGCCCTTCGTGAAATCACCTCCCTCAACACCTCTTCCGCCTCCGCCCTCACCCAGGTCATCAACGAAGCAAGAGATGACCTCCACAACACCGCACAGCACCTCTCGTCATCCGCAGAAGAACTAATAGACGCAGCTAAGAGCCCCCCCCCCCAACACCCCCTTCCCCCTCATCAAGCCTTCACATATGCTGATGCTGCTCGTCAGAAACTCCCGACAATTGCTACAGAAAAATGCCTAGCGCAAACCAAAACGGTCAGAATATCCCCACCACCCAACGACCCCACTGCCTCATTCAAAGATCTAAACGAGGATGTTCTACTCAAGAAAGCCAACATAACCCTTGACCTTGTCCGCGAATCTGACCCGACAGTCCCTACAGAAGCGGAGTTCATCTCTGCCAGGAAAACAACGCATGGCCAAGTTCTATATGAAGTAGACTCCCCAGAAACGGCGGATTGGCTTCGATCCCCAGAGGGATCCAAAGCCTTCACAGCTAAATTTGGGTCCGATATCACGCTCGCTGTCAAACCCTTCCCAACCCTTGTTGAGCTCGTCCCCATCCGTCTTGACATTGACAACCCCTCCACTCTTAGAGAAGTCGAGCGCAAGAACTCTCTTCCTGCTGGATCCATCAAGTCCGCCCGATGGATTAAACCCATCGAACGTAGATCCCCACTACAAAAGAGAGCGCACATGACGGTTGAGTTCCTCAAACCCAACAGTGCTAACCTAGCGATCATGAACGGTCTTGTTATACTTGGACCATGCTGCTCTGTCCGAAAACTCCTCCCAGAGCCAATCAGGTGCATGAAGTGTCAATCCTTTGAGGGATCACACTTCGCAAGGAATTGCACAAGTCTGAAGGACACGTGCAGAACCTGTGCAGGTAATCACAGAACTAAGGAGTGCGAAATCTCCTCCGCAGAACAGCGGTTCTGTGCCAATTGCCAGGAGGCAGGACACGCAGCTTGGGACCGAGACTGCCCCATTTATCTAAGCAAGGCGAGAAAATACCAGTCACACATCGCTGACGCATGCTACAGATTTTACCCAGAAAGAGATGACCCCACCACATGGGCTCTAGACTCTGACGATGACCAACTCGAAGACCACGAACACTACACAGGCAATAATCAAGATGAAAGATGGCAAACCACCGAACGACCGTGCAAACCACACCCCTTCCCTATAGGTCCTCCAGACAACCAACATGCCCGGAGCACCCAGGCTCACCCACGCCCACCCAATGACAGACCCCCTCCTCCGCCCCCTCATGAATAGACGCACCCAAAGCGACAAACCCATACACTTTTGGCAGCAAAACGTCAACAAGTCACTTATATCCCAGCTCGACCTCCTCAACAATATTGACCCCAAGCAGTTTGATTTCGTTTTTATACAAGAACCGCACATTGACTTTTTAAACCTAACCAGAGTGAACCACTACTGGACTGTTGTCTACCCGACCCAACACCATGCCAACCCAAGAACCACAAGATCGGTCACCCTGATCAGCACAAGAATCTCGAAGAACAAGTGGAAGCAGGTACACGTTCAGTCCAATGATGTCACAGCAGTAGAGCTGAGCAGTGGACTTGGAACTGTCACGTTCTACAACGTCTACAATGCTTGTGAAAACGCTAACACGCTGCTTAACTTGCAGCACTTCTGGACACAGCAGCACCCCCCACAGCACGGCAACGGTGAAAACCAGATGGTGTGGCTCGGAGACTTCAACCGTCACCACCCGTTATGGGATGACCCGGCCAGCACTCATCTTTTCACAGCGGCGAACATGGAAGCAGCCCAGCTCCTTGTTGACCTCATCGGCACTTTTGACATGGACATGCTGCTCCCTGCCGGCATGCCCACAATAGAGACCTTCAGAACTGGAAGCCTGTCAAGACCTGACAACGTCTTCTGCAGCACCACCCTAACACACACCTTTGTTGAATGCAACACCAAACCTGAACTCTGCCCTGCTCGCACAGACCACTTCCCGATTATAGGAACCCTTGACCTAGACCCGGAACGTGTTTCTCCCCCCATGCGCCGCAACTGGAGATGCATTGAATGGGACAACTTCAGGACTGCACTCGGTGAAAACCTGGCAGCTGTGGGCCCAGTGCGTCCTGTACAGGACAAGGACGATTTTCTCACAATTTTTAGTCTACTAACAGCAGCAATCCAGAGCGCGATCAACCAGCACATCCCGGAAACCAGACTGTCTCCGTATGCCAAACGGTGGTGGACCAGTGAGCTGGCTGAGCTGCGCAAGAAAAAATGCCGCCTAAAATCGAAGTCCTACTGCCTACGCGCTCAGCACCTCCACCCGGCTCATGGTGAAGCCCAGACAGCTGCAAGTAGGTACGCAACAAAAATCAAAGAAGCAAAGAAGAAACACTGGGAAGATTGGTTAGAAGACGTTGACATTGACAACATCTGGACCGCACACAAGTACGCTGGAGGAGCTCCCACTGATGGTGTCAAAACCAGTTCTCCTCAGCGATCTTACTAGGAGGTCCAGAGGTGCAGGGAACTAATGAGGAGGTATGTCCAGACACTAGTAGGTGCTAGTTAGTGTGGAGAGTCAAGTCCGGGTCAAACGAACGAAGTCCGGGCACTAGAGGAGCACAGGGAGTAAGTCCGGGTTTTTGCGGAGTAAGTCCAGACCGCGGGAAAGTGGTCCGGAGTTGAGCGCAGCTTGTCCGGAGCGAAGGACATCCCAGAGGTGGGATAAGTCCTGAGAGGTCTAGCGTCGAGTCTGGGACAGAGGTGGCTTTTGCCCTTGTGCAAGTAGGAGACTTGCTAGGATCGGACATAGGACCAAGGGGACAAGATAGGATGGAGGCCGGAGTTGGCCGGAGTTCAGGAGAACAAGATGGGATTAGGAGAGCATGGTGGGTAGTACAGAGTGGGGAGTATCTTAGTCAAGATTTGATCTAAGGACTACTAGGCCGGAGTACAGTAGTTTATATAGTAATGAAACTAAGGTGAGTATATATGGTGACAAGTAAACACCTTAATGTTGAGACAAGGGATGGAGCAGAAGCAGACAGGAAAATAAACCAGGTACAAGAAAATAAAGCAGGGACAGGAAAATAAACCGGAGCGGAAGCAGACATGGGGAACTAGAGTTACAGGGACGACGGAGGAAAAGCAGGGACAAGGGAACTAGGTCGGAAGAGGACAGGTAAGGGTCAGAGGTGGACTTAACTAATGTTAAGTCCGGAGCGATGTCCAGGACCGGAGGAAGTGGGACCGGAGGAAGTGGGACTGGAGGAAGTGCAAGAGCGGAGGGAGTGCACAGGTGGAGGAAGGGCGGAGTAGCCGGAGGAAGGTCCGGAGTTGGACATGGAAATGTCCTAAGCCTTTGGTGAACCTGACAGAGGAAGTGGAGCAGGAGCAGGAGCAGAACTGAGCCGGAGTTGGATGTACCAGCCGGAGTTGGGCTACGTCGCAGACAAGGCTAAGGGAGTGGCCGGACTGAAACCGGAGTAGCGACTAGTGGTAGGTACAGGTCCGACACGGAGGAGTTAGACCGCGGATCTGTCTGTAGGGAGACAGGGGTTAGTCCTGAGGCGGAGATGGACGTAGTGACCGGAGTTGAGCTGGAGTGCAGCTATAGGGCTGGAGATGGCCGGACTAGATCCGGAGTTGCATCTATGCCTAAGGAGAGGTCAGGCGGGCCATGGTTAGACCGGAGTTGCGACTGGAAAAGTATGGATATGACAGATGGAGGCAACACAAGAATCCCAACGCTCAAAGCACAGGAAAATGGCCAGCCTAAGGAATTAGATGACAACAAGGGGAAAAGCAAACTACTCTACGAGACCTTCTTTCCGCCTCCCCCTGCCAACCCCTGTGCTAACCTTCCTGCAGACTACCCAGATCCAGTATGCGACTTCAAACCTATCACAGACAACCAGATTCACAGAGTGATAAAACGCCTTGCCCCGTTCAAAGCCCCAGGACCAAATGGCGTGTGCAACATCGTCTTCATCAAGTGTGCCAGCCAACTAGTACCCTGGATGGGCACCCTGTTTAGAGCAACTTTTTCCCTCAATGTATTCCCCGACGAGTGGCTCACCTACAAAACGGTGGTAATTAGAAAGCCTGGCCGCCCTGACTACAGTGCTCCCAAAGCCTACCGCCCCATCGCCCTCCTGGATACTATGTCCAAGATCCTCTCTGCGTGCGTAGCAGAGGACCTGACCTGGATAGCACACAAATACAAGTCACTCCCTGCAACTCACTTCGGTGGCCTCCCAGGCCGAGCCACAACTGACTCACTCCACTTACTTACGAAGTTTGTCCATGACGCGTGGGCTCACCCCACAGATCACCATGTCTCGCTCCTGTTTCTAGATGTCAAGGCGGCCTTCCCAAGCGTCGTCCCAGAACGCCTCTTTCACAACATGTGCAAACATGGAGTACCCAAGCAGTACACCGACTGGTACCGCCTCCGCCTCACAGGATGACAAACCACCTTGTGCTTCGACGACTATGTCTCCCCCTTGTTTAGTATAGAGAGCGGCATCGACCAAGGCTGCCCGCTTTCAGCTCTCGCCTTTCTCTTTTACAACGCTGACATACTAGACATCCCCAACAGGAAAAACGGCAAAGTTGGCTTTGGCTTCATCAATGATATCTGCTATGGAGCACGCGGCCCATCCTTCCCAGCCTCCAACCGCAAAATCAAGGTAATGATGGAATGGAGAGGAGGATGTATAGAATGGAGCCAAACTCACTACGTTAACTTCGAGATGGACAAAAATGCTTTAGTCCAAGCAACCCGAAAAAGGGAACCCTGCACCTCGAACCCAAGGAAAACGGTCCCGAAAAAGCGCATCCCCATCACCATTGCAGGCAAGACAACCAGACCAGTCAAGTCGCACAAGTTCCTAGGTGTAATAATCGATGAAGAACTCCGTTTCAAGGAACAACTGGCGAGCGCAGTCGCCAAAGGAACAAAGTATGCCCTCGCATGTAGACGCCTTGCTAAACCCTCCCTAGGAATCAAGAATAAGTTCTCTCGCTGCTTATTCAACAGTGTAGTAGTCCCCAAAATGCTGTATGGCATTGACGTCTGGGGAGCAAAGATGATGGCAGAAATGGGAAACAAAGCAGGCAGGAGGGGCCAAGGCAAAGTATTAGAAAGAGTCCTCAGAACACATGCCATCACCTCATCCGGAGCCATGCGCACTACCGCAACAGATGCAGCGGTCACCCATGCAAACCTAACCCCTATCCCGTTCACCATCCGCAAGATATGCTTTCACGCGTACCTACGCATGACCACTCTCCCCACTACCAACCCAGTCCACTGTGAAATCCGTCTTGCCACACACCTACGAAGTCACCACAAATCCCCTCTGCACCATCTAGTCAAAATGTTCGGAATCCACCCCAAACTAACAGAGGAAATACTACTGCTTCACCACTCTCCCAAATGGACCCCCAACGTAACAACACTCATCGCAGACAGCAAAGAAGATGCTGTTCGCGACGCAGAACAAGCAACAGAGGAGATTCAAATCTTCATGGACGGATCAGGGTACCATGGAGGCATAGGAGCTGCAGCCGTCCTAAGAAGAAGGGGAAAACCAGAAAAGACCCTCCGCTTCCACCTAGGAAGCGACAAGCATCACACGGTATTCAACGGTGAGCAAATTGGAATGTTACTGGGTCTGGAACTCCTCCGCAGGGAACGCAAAGTCCGCACCGTATATATGGGCGTTGACAACCAGGCAGCCATTCTAGCCACACTGGCATTCACGCCGTCCTCTAGCCATTCGTTAACTGACATGTTTTTACATTCCCTCAACAGAACACTAAAGAAAATCAAACTACCCCACCTCACAATCAGATGGGTCCCAGGTCACGCCAACATCGATGGGAACGAATCAGTAGACAGAGAAGCAAAGGACGCTGCTGAAGGCAGCTCCAGCCCAGTGGACCAACTTCCCGCGCCTCTTACACACCGTGGAGTACAGGTCTCGTTACCGTACAGCAAAGCCGCACTCATACAAGCTTTCAACTCCGAACTCAAAAATGAAATAACAGCTGACTTCTCCTCCACAGACCGCAGAAAACGACTCCAACAACTCGACCCCTCAATGCCGTCCGGAAAGTTCACTGCATTGATAAACAACCTCCCCAGAAGACACACAAGCGTACTTGTGCAACTAAGAACGGGTCACGTCCCCCTTAACCACCACCTTGCCTGTATCAAGAAAGTCAACTCCCCAGCCTGCCAGAGATGCAATGCAAGATTCGAAACTGTTCACCACTTCCTTCTCGTATGCCCAGCATACAGAACAGCAAGACATCTCCTAGAACAAAATGTTGGCCGACAACACATGCACCTCGAACATATACTGACCAACGACAAGTCCCTTCCGCACCTGTTCCGCTTTTTGAACAGCACTAAAAGACTAAAACAGGTTTTTGGCAGCCTCGCCCCGCCCACCAGGGCCCAGCCAAACCCTCCCAGAGTGGAAGAAGACGGAGATTAGAGAACCTCTCCGCCCCCACTCAAGAATGACAAAGGAACTCCTCGGAGAAACGCCCGCTGTGCACCTAAGTGAGGGAAGAGGTCAGAACAACCAACAACCAACACCAAATGACAGCAATATGCGAGTGGTGGTCTTCCTTTGCGTTTCTGGTATTTAATCTCCTCAGGGGGATGTGCTGCACGCCTTCAGGCAGGATGCAGGAGGGAAGGGAAGGGCTTCTGATGGGGATGGAATGCGACTGGGGATGGTATTGACTCCTCTTCAGCCTACCACAGTGGTTAGGAAGAGTCCTGGGATAGAAGAGCGATGATAGATTGGCAACAGGGGTGTAACAGCAGTGATGGAGCAACAGGGAAGCAAGGGGACAGTTCCTGCTTCAAGAATGCGATGGACAGTGATGGGATGGAGTAGACAGTGATGCTAGACTGCGCTTCAGCCTAGAGAAATGATCAGATACAAGATATATCTGATAAACAGCAATATAGGAGCTTTAGGCCAGCACTGAGTGACCTACAAGTCCAAAGACAGAGATAGAGCTTATAGACAGTGAGGGAGAGTGAATGTGGTCGCTTTATTGAGGGGGAAGCAGACACTTCCTTGCAGCCTTTGGCTGCTGGTTTATATACAGGAGGGGCTGTGGCCCTGTAAGCACAAATGACTAAGTGCTTGGTAAGAGATTGGTAAGAAATTGGTAAGCAATTGATAAGCAGTGTAATCAGGCTGAGTCATTGATGGGGAGAGCCTGAACAAGCTGCTGAGCCAAGGGAAAGAACAAAAAAACATAGGTAAAAAGGGGTGTATAACCAAGAATATGGAAAAATCATTGCATGGGGCCCAAAAGAGAGGGGGAGAAAGCATGGGATGAGTAGATCGAAGCTAAATGAGCATATGCGATGACATAATGCATATGAATCATAGGAGCATGAGTCATGAATTGATAAGCAGCATGATAAGCATGATTTGAAGGATGATTGGTAAGTGATTGGTAAGGGGAGTAATGGGGATTAGTAATGCCAAGAGGGGATGAATAATGCGCAGCAGAGTGAGTCAGAGTGAGCCAGAGTGACTCTGTGTGACTCAGAAAGAAGGGAAGCACAACCTATGATTTATTGAACTTTAGATCTGGAGATGAGCTTCTGAAGCAGTGCCACTGATGGGAGTGGCTGGGGGATAATAAAAGAATTGATCCGACCAGAAGAGCAGTGTCAGGGGGCCTGGAATGACAAGTAGAGTCACAGCTGGTCACAGAGTGTCACAAATCCCTTGGATTGAGCTTCTGTAGAGCAAAAACGCGAAATTTGGTGCTCCCGAAGTGCAGTCTTCCCTTGAGCAGTAAGGGGAAGGTTCTGTACTCTATTAGGGCTCCTAAGAAGGGTTCTAGAGCACTGTTTCATTCGTGTTTGTTGCGGGATAGCAGGGAAGAGAATCGCAAGTAGCGGATTCGACGTGTCCAGGGAAGCAAGATGAATGATAGAGGGAGATGAATGTGACAGGACTCTGGGATGAAAGGACCATATGCAGAGGACTCAGGAGACACAGAGACGACCAGGTATGAATTTTCAAGTCTAACGATAGACTTGAGACGACCAAAGTATGTGCGCGACGCAGGACTGATGAGGAGAACGCGCTGACCGAGAATGAGAGGGACTGAGGGAGAAGGCTGGGAAGATATGTACCAGACAGTACACAGGAGCTCAGGGAGAGGCTGTCCCAAGAGCAGGACATAGTTGAGGTCTGCTGCAATAGCGGAGAAACGTTCCAGAGAAAATGTGGACTCCATAGTGAGTGATGAAGTGGGTGTCTGGATTGCGGGTGGAATATCTCCGTGGGAAATGAATGGATTTACGTTGGAACTTGACAGGCAGATAGACCACGGTCTAGGCTCCATGATGGTATAGTCACATGATTGATAGCTTCAAAAATGGCAGAGCTATTCAAAATATCGGAATGCCGGCACTGGGCGCCTAAATTTGACATTTGGGCGCTAAAAATGATTCTTCCTTTTCTCCTTCGTTTCTCTATTGTTTCTTCTGCTTCTTTGGTTGTTCTTGTATGGGAGTTGGACTGCAGTAGGTTGCATTCCTCTCTCATACTGAAATGATCACCAATCCTTGGATTCTTCTGCTTCTTGGCGGTTCTTGTGCGAGGGATGACTGCCAGACGATGGCATTCATCTCTTGCTCCAGGATAGTCATTCTTGTGCGATAGATGGCTATGACAAGCTTGTATTCATCCTTCGCATAAGGATAGTCATGACTTTGCGTGATATGGATAGCGAGGGCTGTCTGTATCCCTCAAGTCGGGACAATCTTTCAACAGATCTTGGGTGTGCGTTCTTCGCATTAGTTTCATCGGCTAACTTTCTCCATGTCCACAGTACCAAACACGTTTGGTGCGTGACACCGCAACCGCTTTTCCCTTCTTTTTTCCTCCTCTCCCTCTCTCGCGCAATGTCAGACCCCCAGTCATGTACCAAATGGCCACTCTACATTTAGTCACTTACTTGTCCGCCTTCCCTAGCAACCTCTCACGTCCGGGGCTTCGTCCCGACCTACAATATTTCAGTTTACCCCCAGTCTTTTTATACACTCACGATATACCACGCATGTACAGTCTACCATAGGGCTACGCCCTGAGGACCCAAAACTTGGAATTAAAAAAAAAAAAAAAAATCACCTTGTTTGGCACCTCTATCTCTCGATCTCGTCCTTACCAAGTCTCCTTCCCTTCAGTTTCACTGCTGCCCTCCTCCATTTCTTTCCCATTGCTCTTTCATCTCCATGTCGAGTTTTTTTTAATGAATCATCTTTGGCAAGTAGTTGCAAGCTATGTGATAGCTTGGAATACTTTGGCATCGAAATCCCTCAGCACTTGTATGGTTGATTTCCCTGAACTGCGTGAGAGTGCAACATTGTCAAGACCGGTTCTTCACCGATCTGATCTCTACGAGGGGTCTGGGGGTCAGAGGTTGGCCTAGCGGTAAGACCGAGGTGCTACGTAGTGTAGTCGCGCTTCCCGAGTAATAGGAAGGCCGACCGAGGGTCTGACGGAGAGTCCGAGGGTAAATGGTCTACGACCGAGTGCTTGTACGAGGATAGAGACGGAGAGCACGAAGAGAGAACAGATGGGAAGTATCTTATTCGATATTCGAACTGAGACTACAACAGACCAAGTATCTAGGTATTTATACTGAGTGGAACGGATGAGGCGATGTACGGGAAGTCGGGATTACCGACGAACAACGAGCGCAGCACAGCGCGCTGAGTAAGTACGGTAAGTGCGATAACCGGATTACTGATAGACATTGTATTAGTAATGGAACGGGAACGGGAATGTATAGTAACCGGAAACGAGAAAGGAAACATATTAGGTAATCGAACAGAGAGACAGAAATGGACAGCGCGCTCACCGATCGGTGGCAATACAGGACAGATAGAAAGAAACAGAAAAGGGAGTACATACAATAGACGGACGGCGAACGCGTGGACGCGATCGGACAATAGGGTACAGGGTGATTGGATGTCACGGTCGTGACAGTATCCCCCTCTTGGGGCCGAGCCCACGAGGCTGCAATGCGTATTCCACACCGAATGTGTGCGACCATTGTCTGGGTTTGAAAATCGGTTAGGGCGTATATAAGACTGGCCTTCGGTGATGGTAACCCAACAACTTCTCTTTTCATAACACCTTGATTTAATCATGTCTGCTGGCAACATCAACAACATTGATTGGACGCGCGCCCCCTCGCCCGAGTTGGAAGGGAAACCGACCAACTCGATACAAGTACAAATCACCAAGTTCGACGAGCAGTCGCGTCGGCGACGAGAGCACTTGATGAAGCAAGCGGCCGAGCAAGAGGCGAGGAGATTGGCAGAGGAGGAGGCGAAGAGGGTCGCTGAGGAGAAGCGGAAAGCCAAGGAGCAGGCGAAGAAGGTCACCGAGGCGAAAGCGTGGGCCGACTTCGAGGCAAGGTGCAAGGCCGAGGCAGAGGTGAGGGCGAAGGAGAAGACCACGTCGCTGGCGGCTGGGGAGGAGATGCGGGCGCGATTGGGGCTGGGGCCGAAGCCCAAGGTGCATAATTGATTTATTGTTATTTGACTTTGCTGACTTGTTCTTTGGTTAGCCTCATCAGGTCACTGCCCGTTCCAATACAGGCATAATGGGGTTCAGACCCCCTTGTGACTGATGCAGGCGAAGTGGTCACAGTGACGAGTGCGAGTTGGCCGATGGTGCGTGCACACCGACGTGCGGTCGGTGTCAGCGCTCCAAGATCAAGTGCACGTTCGAAATTTTGACAGCAGCGATGGAGAGGTCGGTGAGCAGAGAGAAACGGAAGCAGAGCAAGAAGACGGTGGAGCCAAACACATTGCCGAGAGGAGGGGAGAAGCGCAAGAGGACGAAGAAGACGATCGCTGACGCCGCGAGTACAGAGGAGATCGAGGCGGCGATGGGAGGGTTTTCGGTGGCTGGACTGTTGAATCGCCCGGACCCAGTCGCACTGGTCCTAGACCGCCGACTCGGGGATATCGTGGCAGCAATCGACCGCAACACCAGAGAGCTGGTGAAGCTCGGTCGAAAGGTGGAAGGGATTGCCTGGGAAACGAAGAGGGTCGCAGATGCGAGGGACCCAAAGGGTAAGGGCAAGGCGAAGCCCGAGGAGAGTGAGGAACAGGAGGAGTCAGATGAGACGGACGTATGAAACCAAAGCGAAGGTTTTCGTCGATGAATGCCCGAAGGGTTTCGAGCTCGACGGGGGAGAGAGAGTAGAGTCTTCCGGGTGGTAATGGCGCTCCTTCTTCCAGTTCTATCTTGAGGTCGTGTTCCCGATGAGGTGCGAGTACCGATGCTTTCGCCTTGCTAAAGACGTCGGCAAAGTCGTGGTATGCCTCGGGGACAGAGGAGAGGTCGGGAGCAGCGTCGACCGACGCAGTGCGAAAGCTACCATCAGGCTTCAGCTGGACAGAGAACTGTTGAGAGCCATCGAGCTGGCAGGCCTTTAGAAAGGCTGCAGCGTTGATGAGAGCGATAGGTGGTGCCCGAAGACCGGGAGCCTGAGGCAAGTCGGTCGTGGAAGGAGACGAGACTGACGTGTCGTGGAAGGAGATGAGACTGACATGTCGTCAAGTCTCAGCGCGCTTGGTGAGGGCGCTACAGGGTCGGGGAGTGAGCTCGGGGTTGGCACTTGCTGCGTAGATGTTCTGAACTTAATACTGCTCAATACCCAGTCAATCGACGGATTGTATCGGGTGAGCCAGTTGTGTCCGAGAACGATCTTACAGTCAGAGTCCAACGGGGTGACATAAAATGTCATTGGGGTGACGTCGCCAGAGGGAAAACGGATAGGTAGATTGGTTGCTTCGGTAATTATGGTGGTGGTGGTACCGTTGAATAGACGGAGAACGATCGGGGATACCGAGTAGCGTGAAAGAGTGTTCATATTGGCAAATGACGGATCTACAAAACAGTGGGTAGAACCCGAATCTACTAACGCAGGAAAGGAAGGCATAGTATGGTCAATGATTGTTACAGAGGGTCGGAGAGAATTCGGATCGGAAAGAGCGGCTGCGTTGAGTCGGGCCTCCATAGGTGCACAGTCAGGAACAATGCAACTCCCACTCTGTGCGGAGTCTCGGGAGTTGCTATCTATTTTTTTGCCTCAGTGGAGGCCGTCGGTTTGGCTTCCAACGTGTTGTTCGTAGTAGTGGTGGTAGCTGCCCTAGCCTTGGCTGCTCGAGAGCCTGACTTGGGGCAGTCCTTGGCCTTGTGGCCAGTTGCACCACAGAACATGCACAGATTCATGTCGAACCTGCGCTTGCGTTCCTCAGAGGCCAGCTTGCCGTCCTTGCCAAGCTTGTCCGAAAGCTCAGCAGTCTTGCCCGACTTGTTAGATTTCTGAGTCGGGGTCGACGACGAAGAGGACTGGGCAGCATTGCCCGAGGATTTACCCTTGTCGGTCTTACCCGACTTGGTGTTGGGGGTGTTGGTACTAGTGCTGGTAGAGGTCTTGTTCTGACGTGCGACCTCTTCCTTGCGTTCCCAATATCGGGCGTCGATCTCCTGGGTGAGGACGTGAAGACCGTTCAGAGTGTGCGGCTTACCGACGCGGCTTATCTTGTCCTTGATTCAGTTGGGGAGACCTGTGTAGAAGTGATGACACAGGGCGCCATCGCCATAGCCCCGAACCTGAGACGCGATACGGTTGAAGTCAACCACGTATCGATTGGCACGATGGTTTTCCTTCATATGGAGGTGGTCGAGCTGATGCTCGGCGTCGGCAACAGGGTCGTGGGGACCGAAGGTGGTTTGGAGTTCAATGATGAACTCTTCCCAATCGGTCATCCAGATCAGACGGTTGAGGGGGTCTCCTGCACCGAGTAGGTCTGGCTCGAACCATTCAAGAGCCATTCCTTTGAGGTACGATTGCACGAACGTGACCTTGGTTCGGTCAGTGCGAAAAGCCTTTGGTCGGTCCTGGAAGTTGAGCTCACACTGGACTAAGAATGTGCGAAGCTTCTTTGGATCGGTACCGTTGAAGGTATCGGGTTCGCGCACCTTGGTGCGAGACGAAGACTCAGATGAGTGCGAAGACCGCACAAGTCTGTCGATAGCGATGGAGAGGTTGTTAAAGATGACTAGACCGGCCTCTTCTTGGTCAGGGATGCCTTCAATGGGGTCTTCACCGCCATCATCAGGGTTGGGGTCATCGGGGTCGTCGGGACCATCACCTCCGGGACCATCATCACCGGGATGGTCATCACCTAGGTCATCGCCGAGATCTTCGACGAAGGCCCCAGGTGGGCGACGTTGAGCGGGGGAGGAGGCTCTCCGAGCGGAGAAGCCTTGGAACTGGGAGACAGAGTCGGGTGAGCACCTGAGGCTGGTCAGAGTGCTCAATGCAGCAGCCCAACGAGTGTCGGATGCTGAGGGTTCTGGGTTGTTTGCGTGAGCAGTGCGCGAGCGAGTTTGAATTGTCCTGGACATGGGTGATTGTGAACTCGTACAAGGCTAGAGTTCGAATATACTGTCAAGACCAGTTCTTCACCGATCTGATCTCTATGAGGGGTCTGGGGGTCAGAGGTTGGCCTAGCGGTAAGACCGAGGTGCTACGTAGCATAGTTGCGCTTCCCGAGTAATAGGAAGGCCGACCGAGGGTCTGATGGAGAGTCCGAGGGTAAACGGTCTACGACCGAGTGCTTGTATGAGGATAGAGACGGAGAGCACGAAGAGAGAACAGATGGGAAGTATCTTATTCGATATTCGAACTGAGACTACAACAGACTGAGTATCTAGGTATTTATACTGAGTGGAATGGATGAGGCGATGTATGGGAAGTCGGGATTACCGACAAACGACGAGCGCAGCACAGCGCGCTGAGTAAGTACGGTAAGTGCGATAACCGGATTACCGATAGACATTGTATTAGTAATGGAACAGGAATGGGAATGTATAGTAACCGGAAACGAGAAAGGAAACATATTAGGTAATCGAACAGAGAGACAGAAACGGACAGCGCGCTCACCGATCGGTGGCGATACAGGACAGATAGAAAGAAACGGAAAAGGGAGTACATACAATAGACGGACAGCAAACGCGTGGACGCGATCGGACAATAGGGTACAGGGTGATCGGATGTCACGGTCATGACAAACATAGAGGTTGAACAGGCTAAGGCCCCCTGTAGGTGGTGTGTTGCTATATCCATTATAATGTATGGGATTGTTCAACCTTGTGATTGATAGTCTGTGAATGCATATGCTGCTGTAATCAGAAACTGATGCCATTTGACCATTTGCTGTGGTTGGTTTCCATCATTCTTGACAACCCAGACTTGCATAGACTTGGTAACAAGTTCAATGAATATGACAACTGCCTCTAGACCTTTTAATGGTTTGGCTTGCAGTTGCATGTGCTCTAGCTTCACCAAGAGGTATAATGGTACATTCTTCAAGACCATGTCTCATTCCTCCTTTGAGTATGTTTTGTCAGGGTGCAGTATTATGTCCATGATGGTTCCATGTGTGCTGTTGGTAATATCCTGGTCTGTCTCTACATTTGTAGTCACTATCACCTTCATGCCTATTGCTAGTTCCACCATGGCTAGCAATCATTCTTGCTTGGACTTCTTGTTTGACAATCATCTGGCCAGTGGCATGCCCTTGGATGGTGTCTTCTGCATAGCAGATGAAGAGATCAATACTATATACTAGTTACTAGTGCTATGCATCTGATAGCCATCAGGTAATCAATTTAAGCAGTCCAAAGTGCATGCAGCAAGCAAGGGTTCTGCTGACGCAGGCAGCATTTCGAGTGCGGCAGTATCCCTTTAATTACATAAGGCCCCCGACCTGCCATTGGCCTTGAGCTGAAAGTACTGAGGCAGGAATGGTTCTTATACAACGACCCTTCATGAAACTACTACTGCGGTGTATACCAGACTTGGGGATAGAAATCTAATATCTTAATCGGGTACATGGAACAACTGGCATTTCGTATAATGTGTACTGACCGCCTTGCTGACTTCGTCCCTCAGAGCAGAACGAACAATAAGGTCCCCACAGGTATAGCAAAAGTGAGAGTTGCAGCCCGAAGCGATGCACTGGGTGATAGCGTAAATCAGCACGGCACATGATGCACGAAAAGCCATAAACGTACTGCCATGTGGTTGCACCCATGTTCCTTCAGAATCGGGGTCTTGCAGTCTTGTGTGGACAGTTGGTGAGCGTGCAAAGATTTTCTAGAGCGGGAAAGCGACATACTGGGACAGTACCTCCATCCCTTTTCCTTCATCAGGTGGTCCAACTCAGAAGTCCCGTCACAGGAATGCTTCGGTCCTCCAATTTCAATGCTTCTGTAGCACGATTTGCACCATATGTGGCTGCAATCGGGTAGGGGACATGCGATGTTGGGCATATCGTTGTAATCGTCTCGATCAACAAATGCAGAACGGTTGCACCTATTTAATGTCAGTGCCTGCATGCATCAGGTCAATATCATGGCGTACTCTCGACAATCCAACAAGATGGAAAACTGGGACAGTTCCATTTCTACCCAGATTCCGTATTCTTCCTCTGTGACCCCAATTTGTTCAACGAGGAAACCGGATATTTCTGTCGAGTGCCGTCATTTAGTACACAATGACAGTGTTTCGAATGGGTGGTGCGTACCTGCAGCTGAATGGCCAGTATTATCTGCTGAGCAAATAGGACACAGAATAGGAAAACGGTGCTCGGCGATCTTTGAGGTGATAAAACCCTTCATACAACCCCGGCACACCATGTGCTTGCAGCCATCCACCCTCGCAGCGTCATCCTCGGGACATTCCTCGAGGCAAATACCGCAATGGAACCTCGCCTGAAAGTGGGTCTCGAGTTCTGCTTGCTGGTAGCGCAGCCCTGCGTCCTCAGCATCGAACATCTTCTGCAACTTAAATGCAGCATTTAAATCTTGCATCGATGCTTTGCTATCTTCTTTGAAGAAATCGATCTGCATTTTCTCCAGCATGTCCATATCGTCTTCGAACTCGTACGTGCTTTGCTTCTTTGTAGGTACTGGAGGTGGATTATCAGCGAAGATGCTCTGGGCGCCTTTATACTGTAGAACGCGGGCATAGGAAGGAAGCTGTGACGGTCCTGCAACCGTGTCTTGCTGGTAATTTTTTGCAGATGTTGGACGTGGATTATCAAAGAAGATGCTCTGAGCGCCGTGATACAATGGGACGCGGTCAGGAAGAGAAAACCGTGACGGTCCTGCAACTGCATTTGGCTGGTAATAATCGCGGAAACCTTGCTTATGCTCTTGTCGGGGTAACGCCGTAGCATAGGTTACTGCTCTTGCTGCCTTCATTTTCTCTTGTTTAACGGCATACTCAAGCGTAGCGACTTCTTCCTCGAGTTTTCCGTTCTGGGAGGCAAGAGCATTGTTCTGCTGTTTTAGTTCGTTTACCTCTGCACGGAGAGCCAAGACGGCCAAGCTAGACTCGAGGATGGACTTCTCTGCATCAAGAGGCTCATTCTTTGCGATGAAGGTGTGCCCCGAGCAGTTTGTAAGTAGCTGAGCTTCCCCACTGTAGGTCCGGAGAAGATATCAGGTCCTTATCGACATGGAGGATACTTCTCAGTATTTTTGCAGCGCTATCCAGAGATGAACTGAATATGAGGCCTGCACCGTCCGGATGTGATGGACGTGGATGGGAATCGAATACGATGTAGGCATTATGTTCAGAGTTCGCGTCTGTGACTTTGAGACAAGCAATGATTTCGGGTGGGCGCGTGATGATCACCGCCGCAGATTTCTGCAATGATACCATGGATCTGAATAATTGTCTGAATAAACACTCATTGCTCCAGAGTAACAAGGAAGATGCTTACTGCAAGATCTTCCTGAAATGCCCTAATTTGGGTGGGCCAAAGGACGTATGTTTG
>JAYMGJ010000760.1:0-33947 GCA_037178675.1 Scleroderma bovista
CCCATGATGCAGAGTCTTGTCGATGCGTGTAGGCCGGACATAGGAGGAAGGTCACAGTGGCTAGTTGGACTAGCAACGACAAATTCGTTGGTAAACAAATCGATCTTAATTTAGCCTATCACTATAGGCAAGGAACTTGGCACATCATGAATCCATTGCTCGCAGCCTATGGCACGCCCGTTTTATCTTCCGAAAAAAATACTATTCCGTTCAATCCATCCATTTTCTTTCCCACCTGCCTGCCATCAACAAGATATGGGGCAGTCCGTCGTCTTCTCCACTTTTGTTGGGCACTTTGTAGAACTTTGCTCTGCATAGAGGTCCCCATTCGACTGTTAAATGTACTGTTAGGACAGTCCTCTTTGGACTAAACCTGAGGTACACACATAATATTCGCAGACAATGGGCCAATCGTACCTGAATGGAATTGATTAGAAAGCTCAACAAAGTACCACGAAACGGAGTTCTCACACGCAAATGGTATAAAGACCGAGGTCACTAGAGCAACTCGTTCTCAGGCTCTTACCACCCACCGTCTGGGCACAGACTGCACATGATCGTTTGGCAGATGCACATATGGCGACGGAAAGGAGAATGAATATGTTGGTGAGCTGCATTGTTATGTGGGTTGAAACATGCAATCACTTACCACTATGCATTTATATGTTCAAGCCAATGCTTTGCTTTCGTAAGTCTAGCCGACGTTCTACCGGTTGCGCCTGGTGCTGCATATTATGCATATCATTTTTACCTGAAATTAACGGGCATTAAGGACCGCAGGTTCTCGACAGAGATTTCTTTTGAAGTGCTACAGATCTAGAACTTGTGTAAACTGTCGGCTTTCACATGGACTTAGATGCGGAGAAAGCCCGGTTCAACAGATCCTCCAAATGCCTGTGGGCATCTCAGGGCCATATCGATGCAGTGCACGGATTGGGCCACTGACTCTGAGGTTTATAGTGGATATCAAGGCATACTGCCGGTTGACCTGTCCGCTGAAAATTACGAAGCCCTACACGACTGCAAAAGAGCCATTTCCTCCGACGAAGTACATATCACCCTTCAATTGCCAGCCACACATGTGGACAAGCGGCATTCCCCTAATTTCTGTTCCCATCATTTCGGGCAGGGCGGATTGTGGGCCCTGAAATGTGGGCGAACCAGACTGGCTCCAGCTCTGTGGAAGGTCGTGTGTTCGTTCTGTTTTCTCTGGTCCGAAGGAATAATATTCTCCCATTCTGGACATAAACCATGTCCCCGTGGGGGGTCCGCTCGCCCCGGGGGAGCGATGGGCCACTGGGGACCTTAATCAGAACTTACTTGGAAGGGTGCGATATGGGGCAATGCACCTTGAAGCAATATAGTTCCGAATAAAACGCCTTCCCACTCATATTGAACCGCTACCCGTGGTGTAGCTGTTGAGCAATAGTCGTTATGACGACGAAGCCAGCAACTTGAAGGAACTATACAAGTGTGGAGACAACAGGTGAGGCCAAGGTGCATAGTGTTTACATTTTCAATTTCAGAACTGTCTAACTGCACATTTCGTCATTCAATTCAGTAGGGGCTGATGATAGTCCTTGTGGAGGGCGTTCAAAAAGAGGGTCCAAAATATCATATCTTCAATGCGCAGGTCCGGTCTGGACCTCGTCGGGTAAAGTTGATATAATTATGGGCATGGAGTATTGCAGTTTCTCAAGGCCCGCCCCTACCAATGGCCTGACAGCCATCAAAGTATTCATAAGGGCAAATGTCTTTCTGGTGCCTCCCAAAATTGAGATGCAAAGACTTCAGTATTCGAAAAGTGTTCGTGGAGGAGACCAAGAAATGCCTTGTACACGCAGCCGAGTTATATTGTGCTCGTTAGTTTCTCGAGGAAGCCGTGTGCGGTGACAAGATTGCCGCAAAATATTAAATATCGGAGAAAGATCTGCAAAGCTAAGTGTCACTGGCCAGCCATGGTGACACTTAACTGAATTACGTAAATTGTCTGGGATAACCTGACTTTGCTTAGCCGACTCGTCTCACCCAATCAGAGAGGTCACCGAAGTATTCAAAAGTGTAGCGTCACTGGGGGCCTTTCTCAGATTTGAATGGAAATAGTGGCGGAGCCAGGTGCAATTCATCGATAAGTCATTGTTTCAACTTATGGATGCGATGCGTGACCAATTTCGACAGTACCGCGCACCAGTACGAAACATTGGATGGCGACGAAACGCTTCGAAGTCATGGTTAATGGCTCTGCAGAATGCACGGCGCAACACACATACTAAGTCAAGCACAACCGCCGGGACGACACGTTCAAGACACGTACTACCACAAACAGCTGGAGGTGGTCACATCCGCCAGCAACAGTTTTGCGTTTTCCGGGAACCTTTGCAAAACTGCTGGAAGCTAAAACAAACGGGTTGCGATAGTACTAGCATGGATACAATGCACTATTGCTTGTAAGATGGACATATAACATATGCATCAATAGAATCATGAGACACTCAGTCAAATGTGATCTTCTGTCCTTCGAAGGCTGCTATCGTGCCGGACCGCGCACCTCCTCGCCCTTGTCCTCGTCCCCGGCCACCACCCCTTCCACCCCGGTCGAAACCTCCCCTTCCGCGATCGAAACCTCCCCTTCCGCGATCAAAGCCTCCGCGACCACCGCGGCCGCCTCCACGCCCTCCACGATCACCCCATCCACGATCGCCTCCCCTTCCGCGACCGCGACCACCCTGTAGCTGGTGGGTTAGTAAAGCAACCAACGTCGATATCACAAACTTACCGAACCACCGCCACGTCCACCGCCCGGCCCGCCCGGCCCGTCCCTTGGTTGAGAGAAATCCAGCCGCATGGACCGACCATCGATCTCAAAGCCTTGCAGAGCTCCATGGGCATTTTTAGCTGCCTCCACGTCACTAAATTCGACGTATGCAAATCCTTTCGGTTTGCCAGACTCGCGATCGGTCGGTATCCGAACGCTCTTGATGTCCCCATGTTCACCAAACGTCTCCCAAAGAGTGTCCTCATTGGCGCCGAAGCTGAGGTTCCCAACGAAAAGAACGCTAGATGGCGGGCTATGCTGGTCGCCGAAAGCCTGGGCACGCTTTTCAATCACGGTTTTCTTGTCAAGGGAAGTGCTCTTATCGACGCGGATGGGACGGCCATCTATTTCCTTCCCATCCATCGCGAGCGCTTTCTCGACAGCATCAGCAGACGTGAAATGAACATAGCCGAACCCCCGGGACCGGCCAGTGTTGCGGTCCATTTGAACGTGTGCAGACTCTACTTCCCCACAAGAAGAGAATTCCTGGGCGAGCCAGTCATTGTCGACATTCCATGAGAGCTTGCCAACAAAAACACTCTTCGTCTCCTGATCCGAAGTTGCAGAGGGAGTAGCGGTGCCGTCGGCGACCTTCACTTTTTTGGGAGGCGCAGCGGCTTCAGTCTCAGCCTTGCGCTTATTGCCTGTTCGTAGGAGATGATGGGAAGAACCAATGGACTGGAGGAATACGTACTAGTCACAGGAGCAGGAGCCTCAGCCATTTCCACGTCTTTGTCCTTTTCATCTTCTGACTCGTCGCTGGACTCATTCTCAGAATCACTATCATCGCTCGACGATTCCTCCTTGACAGCCTTTTTAGGTTTGCCATTCGAAGCACTCGACGAATCTTTTTTAGACGGGGAAGCAGCCTTCGCAGCCTTAGTTTCGTTTTCTGTAAACACGCGAAGATAAGCTGGTTAGAGAAACATGGCGAGATATACATACTAGTCGTGGGGGTTGCTTCGCTTTCTTCGCTCTCGGAATCACTGTCACTGTCAGAGTCACTGCTTTCACTCGATGATTCCTCTTTGGCATCTTTTTTAAGTTTGCCGTTCGGAGCGGTCGACGAGACTTTTTTAGGTGGGGCAGCAGCCTGCTTTGCAGCCTGTTTACTGGGTTTCGGTGGTTCCTCCTCGCTCGATGATCCCTCATCAGACGATTCCGAGTTTGTCAGAGGTTTTTGTTTCTGTGCCGGAGGTGATTCATCCTCGCTGGAACTAGAATCAGAGGATTCCGAGGAAGTAGCTTTAGTCGCTGCTTTGACCCCCTTGACCTGCGCAGATTTAGGCTTCTCTTCCTCACTGCTGCTCACGTCGTCATCAGATGATGACGGGGGTGATGGAGCCTTCTGAGCCTTCTTGTCTTGGACTTTTGAACTCGGTGCCAGCTTGGAGGGGGCAGATTCCTCATCCGATGAACTGTCTTCCTCGCTCGACGAGCTGTCATCTGCCTTCTTCTTCGACTTTGCTGGCATCTAGTAAAAACTGTCAGAAACCCCCCAGTACACTTATAAAAAAATAGGATTACCGTTGCTCTGGCGAGGATTTCGTTTGAGGATACAGGTACTGCATTTGCCTTGGGATTTTTCTCGCCCTTTTTCACGGAAGCTTTCTTATCCGAGGCGGGCGGTTTGTCCGATTTTTTGGTTGATTTGGCCATGGCGCAGTGGAATGTCCGACGTTACTCTTCAAGTCCCATTTTTTTTGACGGTGAGATCACGTGATTCGATCATCTTTTAGGAATGCTGTGCAGCAGGAACTTGATCAAACGGAAAGAGCGAAACATTTATCTGGACTGCAACAAATATTACAAGAGCATAATGATTGAACACGGACTGTGTTCCGTAAATTATAAAGCTGGACTGCAAAGACAACAATGATCGAGTGAGCGAGCGTCACCAACCCGGTAACGCATGTCGAAATTGTCAAAACACCCTCAAAGCACCATAAATTGCCCCAAACCGCTGTCTCCCTACCGCGTCGTAATCGTCGTGACCCTTCCATGGAAGTTACTCTAGGTTCATGCAGCATCTCCCGATTTGCTGCCCTCGGTGGTGCTGCGAGCGTCACCATTGCGTTTCGTGACTCCTGCAGCCGCAAATGTTCGCGCTGCATATGCTCCGCCCCTGCTGCCTCGCCCTCTCGTGTAACCACCTCTGCCTCCGCGCTCAGCTCTTTCTTCTCGGTCAGTGGCGATCTTGACTTCGACTGTGCAGTCCTTGATTTTCTGAAATGTCATCAGTTACCCACATCACGCATAGTAAAGATGACAACGCACTTCGTTGTTCTTTTCGAGCCCAGCTTTCATCGAATCCTCGTTGTCGAATTCAACATAAGCTATCTTTCCACGGGATGGGGGATAATGAGGGATGTGAACGCGTGTAACCTGTCATATGTTCAGTCATTTTGATCAGGGATCAATACAAAAATAAACATACACCAGCCTGTTGCCCACCAAAGAAATCCCGGAGTTCGTCCTCGGTCACTGTTGCAGAGAGGCGGATGAAGAGCGTCCACGGATGTCTCTGAGGGCGTCTCGAAGTTGGGGTCCTCGTCCCCGCGCTGTCAGTGGTTGGTGATTTCATACCACCATCCAAACCATCAGGCGTAGGGACCGTGGGTACATCTTCTGGAATGGGCGTAGCCTTTCTAGATTGTACGGGCAATGTTTGGGACTCAGGAGCAGGCGTCCCAACGTCCGTCTTTTCCTCGGATTCCTTCTCCTTTGCCAATTCCTTTGTCTCTCGCTCGGGACGTTCCCTGTCTTTTTTCTCCCTTTTCTCCTTTCTCCTCGGTTTATCCTTGTCGGCCTTCTCGGAAGGCGGACCAGAGGGGGTCGAAGTCCCGTTAGTCCTAATCTGGCTGGATGAGTTTTCTTTCGGTGTTTCTCTGCCTGGTATTAGAGGAGAGGTGGCGACGAGGGGCGACTTGACCTCCTTTGGCATGGGAGAAGCAGGCTTCTCGACAGGTACGGGCGTCGATCCCTTGGTGGGAGGGTTCGTGGTCGTATTTGGCAGTGAAGACATGGTTGAATTGGGAGTCTGAACAATGTTGCTCGGTGTGGCAGTACGACGGTACGCATAGTTGAAACCTATGGAAAACGGATTTAAAAGGCGCCCATAGATGAAGACATCGGCATACCCTGGCTCTTGAGCTCAGCACTGATTCTGCCTTCCTTGATGTCCAAAACAAGCGAACCGAAAGCAGCGTCGCACAGGTTCCAGTTCCAGCAGTTTTTCCATGCCGGTTCCTCACCTGTGGCAGTAGTTGTGCCAGGGTGAGGTTGCGAAGAAGGGATACGCTCAATGACCGAGAGTGCTTTATCAAGCAGGATCCGCTGGTGGTCGTCGATGACCGCATCTACTTGAGACTTCACACTATCCCAAACTTTGTCAAATCCCTCCTTTCCAGCAAGAAGCTTGTGACGGAAGCCATCAAAGTCTGACTGGACGCTGAATTCATTGTATGAGCTCGCATAACGGAAGTGAAGGCCCGCGGAAACAGTAAGATCTGCTTTGAGAACGAGACCAAGTTGTGCGGTGATTCCTTCCCTGCCAGGGCTCGAGTGGGTGACAAGGAGTCGGGTCTCGGTAGGGTCATAGACGCGTTGGGCGGTGTCGACGAGTTCTCCGATCTGCAATGCGGTTGTCCACATAGTACCCTGTCCTCCGGCAATTGTAGCATTTCCATCTCCATTGTCGAACATTTTGTGGGGTACGAGGGCACCCCCAAGGCCGAGAAGCCGCAATTTGACACCACCTACATCGAGGCAGCGCGTTGTGGCTTCGTCGAGCACGTGTAAGTTATCGATGGAATATGCACCGGAGCGGAATTTCTCTAGGACAAGGACATCTTCGCAGGCGCCCCAAACAGTAAACACGGGAACCTGGAGCTTGATTTGACCAGAGAGGAGGAGAGGAAATTCTGAAATTAGGGAGATGTTCACTGTTGAACGGATGGAAGAGGGGGTATTCTCGGTAGCGAGAAGATGGTTCCGCTGAGCCGTTTCAATGAGGGGAGAATACATCGTGAGGTGTCGAAGGGTACGGTCATTGATACGCTCCAGGCTATTGCTCTCTGGAAGGTACACGGGTCAGACAAAAAATTACAATGCCATGAGACAGTAAAGGTGTGATCGCCAAACGCACCAAAGAAACCAAAGTCGCCGGTGTGAACTATGGCCTTTGCGTTGGTGTCGCGTGCAAGGTCATTGAGGGCAGAAAGACGACCACGGATGTCTGCAATGCACAGGATACGCCCTTGGGTGGCATCTATCACTTTTGTCTGGGTATTTACGGGATGGAGCCTGGGATTTGGGGACACGACAGTACGTGCTGAACCTGACGTCGGGCGAGCCGTCTGCATTTTTTACACCAGAACCTAGCGGAGGGGAGGGTGAGCAGTTGGAGACGGATGGCGTCCTCGTTGTTTCTTAAAATTACGTAATTCTCACTTCCTGTGGTTATTATTTATTATTTTCTGGTTCACAAGCAGAGGCAATGGATCGGTGAACACCAGTGAGACTGCAAGCTGCCCGTCGTGAAAGCGGGATACACTGTCCGCCATCTTGGTAGCTACGTCGCCAGGGCTACGAGGTTCTGTAGGTGGTGCACGCCGTAGCACACTCTCCGTTAACCCCGTACACTTACCAGCTTGGTGAAGCGGGTCGGAAGACACCTCATCGTTCTGCATGGCAAACAAGCACGATAGTCCGGCTTCTGCGCACTCATCCGCGCCTAGTTCCTCTCATGGACACTCGCTGGTGTCCTCCTCTGATAAGCTACTCTCTGCCGTGATGTCCCTTCCAGTCGATCCCCGAGTGGTCTTCGCCACATATGTTCCCGACAAGGACTCTACGTTATGTGAAGTCCTCGAACATGGCCGCAGGTTCCTAGTATCACGGAACAGGTCACTCTCATTCTATGACTCCATCTTTCCCCATACCCACGTCGACGGCGAATCGTCTGCGCTGCATGCCTTCATGATCACCTCCGAGGCGGGCACCAACACATGCCTTTCAACTCTGCAATCACCACCAGTAGATGGGCTCAAAGGTACGTATGACATTAGACTTATTTATGTGGCCACCATGTGTTTGGCGACTCGTCTTCTGTCCTTAGGCCCGATTAACATTCGAGCTAATATAATTTCCAGTGTCAGAATTGTCATCGTTCGACCCTCGTTACCTCTATCCTTGCTCCTCCGCATGTTCCGAACAGATATCTCCGTGCGCTGAGTGCTCTGGTTCATCAACTCGTTCATCTTCTGCATCCGACTTCTCGTCGGCGAATTTGCTTCCACGTAAGCCACTGCGCACAGCCTATTCCCGCTTCCTGGAGGCGATTCGAACACGGCTTATCGACGATATCACCGAAGCATCAAAAGACCCGGCCAGCGGAAGCTCTGCTCATCGCTTGATGAATGGCCTTTTATTAGCTTCATCCCCTTGTTCAAATGAATGGGGTACAGACTGGCTTTATCATGCAAAGCTCAGGCAAGCACTTCACCACTTTGCGGAGATAATCTAATGATAATCTATCTCATAGGCCGCTCGTTCACTGCCAAATCGAGGTACACTTGGCCGCGTCCAGACTCGAGATATATACGCACTTCCGACCTACCGATTTCCTTCCACTCGATCCCACCCTGCTCTTGCCTCCTGGCACCCCCATCACTTTGCTCCCTTTTGGAGTCCCTGCATATTTCCTTTCCAAATACACAGGCTCGACTTCAGCTGTCACTTCTCAGTTCGAGCAATCTCTCTCTGGTCTCGGTGCTGGAGAATGGAAGCCATGTCCCCCAGCCCAACTGTCCGAGAAGCAAAAACGGTCCCATTTAAACACCCAGCGACAGCAAAATCCAGCATACATCATTGCGTGGCTCGCGGTGCAAAACAAGCAGGGCGAAGACAAAGGCATGCCGATTATCTGGCCATTTCGCCTCTGCACCTCCTTCGCCAATACTTCTCAACACTTTGCCCATGCCCGCCGTGTTTTATCTCATATTCCTGATCTATCTCCTCAACTTCAACCCTCACCACCGTTGCCCACACTATCTTCCATCTCCGCAGACTCTACTTCCGATTTTGACAATGGGTTAGTAGTGCCCTCCACCTCAGTCCTAACAGGTCGTTCCCTTTCTCGCCGCGTTTCTGCACCACCTACATCCGATTCCCTTAGAGCATTCAGATACATGTCCCTTTCCAAATCATCAACGATCGACACGGTGGCCTCAGAAATAAGTTCTTACATCGAATCTGTTGCTAGAGAGCGCGAGAAAGAGCGCGAACGTATACGCCGTGAGCGCGAAGCACAGTTGTCTGCGTCACCAAAGACAGCTACAACGCCTATAGCTGCCCCTGCTAATGTGCCAACGTCAACAAATATGCTCGTAAGCTCCACCATACCTGCTGGACCCACGACTCCTGCACCTCAACCCACATCAGTGGGTACTTCTCAGTCTTTAGCTGCCCTAACTCCAGATACCAACCCACCGTCGGCGAACACCTTTTATCCGTCACCACCGGCTACCAATAGCAAGCCAGTTATACAGCCAGTTGATTCAGAAACACCAGTTGCTGATGGTGAACCGCCTCCACCTGCCCAGCCAGAACCTTCGATGCCGTATTCGTCGGCATTCGACGATTTCGAGGCTATGGACACCTCTTGGTCTCAGCCTGCCTCAGAACTAATGAACTTAGGCATGGGTTATGATATGCCCTTTGACATGAATGTCGATGCCATCACTGGCGGAGGGGGAGGAGGGAGTGGTGGTGGTTCGCGGATGAACATGGACCTCGAGGATAGTTTCACGATTACGGAGGATGATTTTGACTACTTTGACAGGCCTTCGGGCGCTACTCGTCCACCTGGACTACCTCCAGTTGCCGTATCAGGCCTGACACCGACTGTCAGACCAGCCGTATTGGGATTCCCCCCTTTGCCATTGCACAACGGGCACGCCCACGGTGTGCCCGCAACGGTCCCATCTCCAGCGCCAGGCCTTGCCGGCACTGACGCTTTCACACCCAGATTTTCCGACACTCCAGCGCTCGATCTCATATCTACCACTACGGATGCCCTTCCCTCCCCTGAAATTACACCCTATGCGCAGTCAGGCCCCGCGACACCATGTCCCCGGCAACTTAGACTTTCTTCAGTTTCATCTACCTTCGATCCTATCCCATTTGCTCACCGCCACAAGCTTTCCGACTCTAAGTATGACATGGGCAAGTTCGCACTACCCAGTCCACCAGACGAGGAAGATAGAACCGAACCGCTTCCACTTGCATCTCTCGTACGCGCGAAGAGCTGGAAACAACGTTACTATGATGTGACAGATCCACGAGTAGGTGTCGTCCGACGACTCATCGGCGTGAAGCGTAAGTCCCTTGATCAAGGCCGGCCACGCCGCCCGCATCCAAGCTGGTTGTATGATCATGACGATCCCCAAGACGATCCAGAGGGTGCTTTCGCGGACCTTGATGATGCTGATTCAGATGGCGCTTCTGACTCGGACGAGCCGGATCTCAGTGCCCCATCGCGGCCAACTACCCCTCCTCCTGCATATCTACCCCTTGGAGCGCCCTTGCTTCACGTGCAGTTTCAACATCCGTATTTACTCCCTCGTAGCATACCTCTTCGGCCCCCTGGAGCTGCAGTGGCACCTATGACTATTCCTTCTGTTGTTCCAGGTTCTGTTCCTACTCCAGTCTCGCCGGCCGCTGCTCTTGGTGCCGCTTCCGAGAAATCCAAGTCCCTAGAAGCGGCTGGCAGTATGATTGCACGTGAGGTTGTCGAGAACCCCGTATTTGCAAAAGCATGGCGAGCCAGCAAGCTCCATACTCTGCCAAGTAAGCAAACCGACATATGGTCTGCGGATGTAACTGCTCTAGCTGCGATCATGCGTGGTGTCCATGCCTTGGATGGACCAATAGAGCTGCTGTCATTGCTGAGTCAAGGTAGGGGAAGCGCTTGCGACAGTCAGGTTTCTCATGCAATTATCGCAGCTGGTTTAGAACAATCTTTTATTCGACGACTCGAACCACCAATGCTGTCCGTAGGCAAGAGCGAATGCATTGTACAGTTGTTACCCTCGTCACTTCGTTTCTGGCGAAAGCTCGGCCTGGCGCCTTGTGGAGGCAGGAAGGATGTCACGGCATACCTGCTCTTCGAAGATGGATCGTTGAGACAACATACAGCTGAAGCTTGGTTGCAAAAAATATCCTCAGTGTATAACGTGAGACATAGCTGTTGAATTAGCTTGCATCTCTCTCATGACCATACCAGGCTTATCATCTAGGTTCACATTCGTTGGGGATCCATTCCCTTTGTACTTCTAATGGTATTCTACCTTTACGTTTCGATTCGCTACGGAAGTCGCTCGGTATGTATTGATAGCACGTTTGACCCGTTCGCCGACTAGCGTTCCAGTCTCGTTTATCCCAGGTCTGCCTGATGGGGCTGTTGTCATCTATATTGCACTCCCCGACTCCTCGCTATCATTAGCCTCTCCATTGCTACGACAAATGCTTTCCTCTATCAAGCGTATCCACAAAATGTCGACAGACCGTCCCATCCTCTTCCAATTTATTCCAGAACCCTTCATCGTTGCTCACGACTTGGGAGAGAAGGGAACCGACTTCGAGGCCCTCTCCTTTTCCATATATCAGCGACTTTCACAACGAGTCGATCGTACCATGTCTCGGGCGATTTTAGAAACCGGAGAGAAGACCCAAGCTTACTTTCAAGAGCCATTGATCTCTCTCTCTCGAGCAATCGCGCCCACTGTTAGCTTTAGCCAGGTTGGACAGCCTCGATCACTGGACGTACTGGACCGGCACACATTCCTACACGTCGGATATCGGTTTTCATCGTGCAGGAAGTGGCTATTAGCGTCATGTGTTGACCAACGAGGTGAATCCTATGACGTTGGCAGTTGGTTAACCCAGGATGAGGTAGAGACGTCTGCCGTCATACAAGTATGGAATTTTGCAGCGCAGTTCGCACGAAAGGCGAACATTGAATGGCGATTGGTAATTACCAAGCTTGGACTCATGTCACCAAGTGAACTTGACTGTAGGTTGACTTCTTTTCCCACCAATTGCTCCCTCGATTCTAACCTGGATTTTCGTTCAAGCCTGGATACACCACTTGTCTGCTACCATCCCCTTATGTCGTGATCTGCCTCCCATGCATATCGCTGTTGTCTCTGCAGATCACAGTACATCCTGGTCCCTTCTGCAGGATCATCGCAGTAGTGCTGATCACCAGACACCTCCCCGACGCATGCCTAACAGAGATGTATCGAAGGCAACGTATGTGGATATTACAACCGCAACAACATATTTTATTTATCCTACCATCCGCATTCCTCTTCCCGCACCTACATCGCGCCGTTGGGCAGACACCTCATTCGTCCCTGATAACGAAGGTATACCGGGTTCTGACACGCTTCCCCTCCTTCCGATCAGCACTACTATTCTTTTACATACTGCCACGAAGCAAGCTTGTGCTGTTTACCCGACCCTCCATATCCATCTCCTCCATACCCTTCAATCACCCGGTTCCTCGATGACCAACTCGGAAGACAGCACCCATCAAGAAATCACACGAAACTACCATGAGCTTGCTGTCCTTGCCCGTGTGCGGGGTCAGGGGTCCGATGATTACCCTCTCTTACCCCTTCACCTTGCTGCACTCGAGATCATGCACGACGCACTTCGGCAAGAAGATACCGAATGACATTCAAGGGTAGGGATAAAATTATACAGTCGATTGGCATCTTCTACTGTTTTGGGTCTTATTGTTCTTCTAGGTCTTGACGTCTGCACATTCTCTATTACCTTCAACGTTTTCTTTGGCATCGCTTACTGTATCGGTACTACTTGTATACACTCTTGGATTTACTTATACCTGGTTTTTGTTTATCAGAAGATCGAACGTAATTGACAGTTGCTATCTAGAACAAATACTGCGGGATCACTGGACCTTTTTCTCGTGAGCACCATAGCCTTTGGGTGCTTCAGTACGCAAAGGTGACTGGATACTCGCAAGAGCAGTAATTCCAAGCACCAAAACTGGTATCATAACGAAAAACACGATTAGAAGTGTTAAGATAAGTGCTGGTGTCAAGAGCTGGTACCGCTGGAGGATGCTTCCATCTGCTGGAGCAGCCACGGCATTTGAATTAAACATCGAGCTATCTTCGTCGTCGTCGAATGAGTCAAACTCTGGTTCAAACTGGCGCTTTGCTTGGGGTAACGCAGATCCAGTATATATCACGAGGTGGTTGGATGTCTGGCCTGCAAGTTTCTCGAGCGTTGCGGCAATGAGTTGCTCTGAAAATTTCAAAGGTTATTTGAATGACCAAGCTGCACAATGAAGATTCGTCTACATACCATGCTGGTCCATGACAGTCTTGCGGTATCGGGCGGTACCCTCAAGCGGAGGCATAGACATCTTCAAGACATGTTTCTTTCCCTCGGCCAAGGCCCATTCTCCGGACTCTGGACTGATCTCCAGTAGCACAGATCCACATCGGGTCACGACTGCCTCCAAGAAATGAAAGGGGGACCGAATGCTTCGCTTCACGTTAGGAAGTTGCCTCGAGGACGGTGCGCCCTTGATCGCTTGTGCGAGACCACAGGACGGCTGGAGACTGCGGAGGTCTGAGCTGTGCAACTGCCATATTGTCAGAATCAGAGCGGTATGAACCGAGCATGGACTTACGCCTGGGTGGTCAATCACAAATATAGTGTCGAATGAGCATACATGTTCATGCTTCGTTATGCTCTCGAGCAATGAGCCATGATCTGGACGCGGGTTCGGAGAATGGCTACCGAGGACGTTCGAGCTTTGAGTTTCTGTTCAGCGGTCTGTTAGAAAATGGCAACCATGACTCGCACCTCTGAGACGACCACGCGACAAACGGGGTTGTATTCGAGAAGCCAAACACACTAGAGACAGACGCCAATGCCAGTAATGCAGCACGGGCAGCCATTTTGTTGTGTTCTCAGCTGAAGTTCCGGCGAGTTCAGAGATGGGCCTAACGCTGACATAAGCGTCTGGGGTTTTGCCACTTTGGGTAAAACAACCCCTGACATCGGCCATTTTGGCTCAAACATGTGAAACTAGGAAGCCGCCACGGTGGACACCACTCGCCCGAACCACTGACCAAATCCTATCCACCATCTCTGTCTTGATAACATGCCGCCTATTATGAGGGAAATACCACTCGAGGAGGTGGGAATGGTAAGTCCAAAGTTTGTCATCTCACCCATGTGACAGACGTATTTACATACTATCTGCGCTCTGGCAGCATAACAAGGAAGGAGATCTGGCGAGCTGTCTGTTCGAGTCTTCTTTTTCGGGTTATACTTATTGTGGGTGATAGTGGGTGGTCATAGATGCCAAAGTTTACGACCTCTCGCGCTTCGTGCATCTCCATCCGGGAGGACCGGATGTGTTGTATGCAGCAGGTGTAGGCACGTCCAATATCCACTCCATGCAGACATAGTTCCCCAACCGCATTTCACTAGCTGGAAAAGATGCTACCGATACATTCTTCGCACTGCATCGACATGAAGTCCTTCTTCGGCCCCAATATGCCCGCCTTCAAATAGGCACCATCCGTGGGCGAGAGGAGCAAATCAAGCCTCCAGAACCAGGAGCCCTCTCGGACGTTCCCTATGCTGAACCCACATGGCTCACATCCGGCTTTCACAGCGCCTATTACACAGAAAATCATAGACGTTTCCATCACGCTGTGCGTGCATTCTTCATGAAAGAGGTGTACTCGGAGGCGTCTCGATGCGAAGAGAGTGGAAAACGTATATCCCAGGATGTGGTGGACAAGCTCAGGTGAGTCGGGTGATTTTACTGGTTCATGACGCTTCTCACGGAGACATCAGTGCGTTAAACTTCTTGGCTATGCGGCTGGGCCCAGGAAAGCACCTGAAGGGTCTTACATTGATGAACGGTATCGTCAAGGCTGAAGAGTTTGACTACTTCCATGAGGTACTGTTACCCCTTTTTATGCACCGTTCCTACCGACACTCAATGCTGCTACGCTGATTCCACAATCCCTCGCAGCTTATTCTCAACACAGAGCTTGCTCGTTTTGGTACGCGAGGATTCGTGGATGGATTGCTCAATGGTGGAGTCATTGCTCTTCCACCGATTCTCAACTACGGCACACCGGAGCTGCAAGCCCAATATGTTCCCGACATCCTTGCAGGTAAAAAGTATATCGCCTTGGCGATTACGGAGGCATTCGCGGGTAGCGACGTGGCCGGCGTGCAGACCACTGCGGTACGCGAAGGAGATGATTGGATAGTTACGGGCACAAAGAAGTACGTTCTGTGGTAGCCAAAGAGACACGCCGCTGACGCGTTACAGGTGGATAACGAATGGGACATTTTCGGATTATTTCACAACACTGTGTCAAACTGATGTACGTATTCCTTCCATCTCATCTTGTGTACTCGATAAACACTGCACGGTGATAGTCTGGACCAACTGTTCTTCTTATTCCCCGCTCGTCTACTGTATCCACGAAACCCGTCAAGACCTCTTACTCGGCAACTGCAGGTACTGCCTATGTTACCTTCTCCGGTACTCGCGTTCCGATTTCGCATACCTTGGGCGGCGTCGGACAAGGTCTGCGTGTCATTTTATCCAACTTTAACCACGAACGATGGATGGTCGTCGGCACGAGCCTTGGCGCCCAACGACTGGTTGTGGAGGAATGTCTAAAGTATGCGTCTATTGATCACTTATAACCCCCGCTGACCACTGATTCCAGGTGGACGAATCAGCGCATTGCATTTGGGAAGCCACTTAATTCACAGGCTGTCATACGTGCCCGGCTTGCCTCCATGATCGAACGCGTTGAGGCATGTCAATCCTGGGTCGAGAATATCACATACCAAATGAATCACGTTCGTCTTCAGTCGAATCTTACCGTTATAATCTCGTGTGCTAACAGTGATACTCATAATAGATGTCATATGTAGAACAATCGGACAAACTTGCTGGCCCGATCGCCCTCTTAAAACAGTAGGTGGAATTACACTCTTGTTTCGAGGTGATTCGATGTGCTGCCTAGATTTGTGTCTCGTTCTGGTCGCGAAACTGCGGAAGATGCAACACAGATCTTTGGTGGGCGAGGTATCACTGTGGGTGGGATGGGGAGGATCATCGAAAACGTGCGTCACCTTCACCTTCTACTGCTTGCCACGTCACTCTTTCTCATGCACTGTACTGCAGTTCCACCGGACTTCGCCATTCGACGCCATCCTTGCTGGCGCAGAAGACGTGCTAGGTGATCTCGGTGTGCGCCAAGCCATACGGAAGATGCCTAAGAATGCTAGACTCTAATTGGTTCATATGTACCAGTATTTTGCAGTATGCATATTCGAATATATGGTTTAGATGTACTTGATCGCCCTCGTTGAAAAGGTAATATGGCGGCGATCAAGAAACGCTGTCATCTTTCTTCTAGTCTTGAAGTATTTGTCTTCATTGAATATTTCTGAAGGTTGGATCGCAGTAGTACCTGGTGTTTGGATAATCGAAGTCTACCTCGACAGGCAGTTTGACGACTCGTCATACTAAGGGGAATACTATTGATTCTCCTGGTCCGCATACTACTGGTATCATGCATGCAAACAGATTGCCTAGTCACCTCGCAGCTCGGAAGACAAGTTCTCCCCAGACTCTCAAAAAGTTGTTAACGCGGGTGCCGGACGGAGTTGGAGTCGAGCCGCGGAGATAAGTCCATGGCTATCCCACGGTCTTCAAATATGTAGGGCGAAACCCATCTTAATCCCCAGATTTGTTTTTATTTCTGTGCTTCCTGTAGAATTATATAAGCGCTAAAAGCGTGTCAATCAAATGGGTTTCTCACGACATAAAAACCCCATCTGAGAGACCTCTATTGTAACTGAGAACTGGTGCCTAAGGTGATCATTCCGGAATGGGTTTTTGGCAATGCTGTTTTCGCGTCGTCCAAACCATTTATGGATTCCTAGACGACAATCACTCCCTCTTGCCTGTTGCAACCAGGTCATATCGACGAGACTGCTTTCGACGTGTTGTAGGCCAGATGGACTCTATCATGCCTGCCATTCGTTCCAGAGAGTAGGATTAGAAATGCGAATCCGTGAGTGGAAAGATGTGCTTCTTTCTCTGCCAACCATGACTCGGAGGACTGACCAGTTAGGCTTACAATAGGCCTGACTCCTGAGCGTCGGTATCACACGATACGAAAGCATTCCTTCAAGTACCACGTCACGATCTGCACAAGAAAATTGGGGAATTCACAGGAACGCCGCTCGTCCATGCGCACGGAGGAGGATGATATATTCTTCATCGGAGGAAATGGCTCTTTCGCAAGGTTTGGGGCTCCGTAACTTTTGTCACTGCTCGCGGGTGGGTCAACCGGTAGCGTCCATGTCGGTTTCTATAGACCTCGGAGTTGACGTTGGTGGCCCAGTCCGTGCACTACATCGATAAAGGGATCTATTGATAAGAGACAGCCCTTGATGCCACGTTATTTTCACCATTCAGGGATGTTATGCGGCACCAGGCGCGACCAATGGAACGTGAGATAGACTTATGACAGCAAGGCATTGGCTTGAACATATAAAAGTATAGTGGTAAGTGATTGCATCCTGTTTCAACCAACATAACAATGCAGCTCACCAACACCTTCGTTCTCCTTTCTGTTGCCGCATACGCATCTGCATCGTGTGCATCCTGCGCCCAGGATGTGGATGGCGACGGTCTGATAGAGTCGTGCATCACTGAAATCGGGTCTTACACCCTTTGCTAGTGAGAACAGTGCCTCCGTCGAAATTCCTAACCAATTTTCTTCAGTTACAATTCTGCCGCCTGCGAATATGTTGTGCGTACTTTTAGTCCCAATAGATCTGTCCTAACAATAAATTCGACAGTCGGATGGTTACCTCCTTATATTGGAAAGTTCTGGAAATTGTCCAAAGCAAGTGGGGACATCGACAAATTGCGAGGCAACTTGTTGATGGCAGGAGTACATCTGATTCTCTGTGTGGCAAAATCGTGAGAGAAAATGGATTGGGGGGGACAAACCAGTAGATAAGATAAATGGGTGGTTGAGCAATTGATTTCGTACGATGCTTCCTTTCTGTATTGTCACAACGGTCGAGATGGATTTGAAGCTTTGCATACCTAAGACGGTCATCCAATCTATTTCCATTTCCATCACCACCTTTTTTTGGACGTCCCGCGATCGTTATGAGCTCATAAGAGACCCGAAGTAGATGGCCTGGCCCGGCAGAGCAAACGGGGTTTCCCTAGTCTCCCGTAGGCAACCCTCAAAATTTGAAGGAAGATAGTCGTTCCTTCAAAGGGGGGTTTCCCCAGAGCTCGCAAGTGTCACATTGCAATGCCACTCACTCGTCACTCCGACCCTTCCCCAGCCCACCGCAATGCCCCTTGAAGTTCCGATTTGTTCGGTAGCATAGTACTACCATTCCTTTTTTTAGTACTTTACACACACAGCATTGAATCTAATATAGTGCAAAGACGAGGTGGGACAAATACTCCTCGAACTGGCAATACGTGCCAGTCCAATTTTCTTCGTGCTGTATTCATCGTTATTGTGTCCTCACCAAGGGCTTTACTAGAAATATAATGTAGGTACAAGCGTCTATTTCGGGGAGGAGCTAACCCTTCGCGCCGAACAATGAAGGTATTTACCAGAATAAACGCACGGCTGGAACACTCTTACATCGGGCTTGACACGGGCACTAGCTGCCCTCCCCTCACAGATCTGGCCTGTATGCACTGACAAGGCACTGCACGGGGCCACTCACTGGTTACTTAAGCAGGCAGTTTGTATTCGGGGATGGATGACTATTGCGAACATACCGAGCTGCGAGACCAGATCATCGGACGGTAGTTGTATTGCGCAACGCGATGTTCGTGATCGACAGGCAGCCAGTGCATTACGGTACAGTATACTATACAGTATCCAGTGCAAAAGCCGTGTCCGGCCCTTGCAAGTTTGAACATGGCGTAAAATACCACAACGTTAGGAATAATGGTTTAGAGAATATTGCCCACCAGTCCATCAAACAAGGTGCTGTCAAAGTCAAGAAGCTGTTTGAAGTCATTCTGGAAAGGTGTTAGCATAAAATGAAAAATGATTGGATAGTAACATACATACCTGGATAACACTTGGACATCTACTGGAGAGTTTGACCGCAGTCTCCTGTAGGCAATTTTGAAGTTTCTCCACACCGGTCAGTTGAATATGAGCACTGGTTGCATCCATGCAGCCAACCCAGCATCGTGCC
Organism: Scleroderma bovista; assembly: GCA_037178675.1. Lineage (NCBI taxonomy): Eukaryota > Fungi > Basidiomycota > Agaricomycetes > Boletales > Sclerodermataceae > Scleroderma > Scleroderma bovista. The sequence goes on from JAYMGJ010000760.1 coordinate 19,154, forward strand.
ATCCCATCTATGATAGTGACAGCCCACTGCTCTATCCGTGGCGCACATGCATCCAAGAGAACATGGATGATACGTAGCGCAGCGAGATGAAGAGAAAACGGCCCATTTTGATTTGCTTGCAGTGGCTTATCCTTGTCGGAGGTGGCTGTCACCATTCCAATATTCTCCCCCACGACTGAGCTTGGAGATGTCGCCGTAGGAATAGGTAGCGCTAGCCATCCAGTAACAACAGGAACAATGCCCTTTAGGAATCTTGCTGCCCCGATGCCGAGTGCAGCGATAACAAGTGGCAATGCATCCGCTGCTGCGACCAGAGTGGGATGAGGAGCATTTCTCTCTGGCGGAGTCGCTTGCACGGAGTGGAGAGGGACTGACTCAGAGTCCGACTCTGTGTGCTCTGGATCTGCAAACGTATCAGGGACGGGGACACGATCTGGAGGAAGGACAGCTGGTGTGTACATGATTACAGTCCCGAGAATGGATGAAGAAAGCAGGGTAGAGAGACGTGTAAACCTGGTGGAAAGGGAATTGTTGACGGATGGAGAGAGTGAAGGAGGAGATGGAGACGTGGCATCAGGAAATTGCGAAGGGGTGGTGAGATCAATGAGCTGAATGGTTGTGGGGACCACAGCACGTATCAACTCTGGAGTAGAGTCGTCACGGATGTGGTTCAGGGCATTCGTGAGGGACTGAACGACAGTAAGACGGAACCCAATCACAAATTATCGGCATTCAACGCACAGTAAACAAGAGTCCATCTACACCGGTCCGTAGAAGTAGCTCCGGAGGCACGCGGGTTAGCAAGTTCGAAACCAAATATACACCGCGGATTTTAAAGGAAACTTGATAGTCGTCAAGGAAAGTCATGATAGGAGGGAGAAGAAGATGCCACGTTTGCTCGTAATAAGCAGGCTAAGAAACCATGAGTTGTCGCAGGAGCCAGGACGCGAAATATACCTGAGTATTCAATATACACCATCGGATGACTTCGTCGAGCCCGGGATGGTCCTTCCATGGTTGGCGATGAAATGGATCCTGCGAGTCGGCTGGGCGTGCAAGCACACGTGCTGTTTCCGTGTGGAGGCGAGGATGAGGCGTCGCAGTAAAGAGTGGTTTGACGACATTTGCGAGGATATCGTGGACATGCACGGGTGTTGGGCTGAGGGTGGAGATGCGTTCTGTTAGAGGGTTAACCAGGTCATCAGATTGCATGACTTGGTGAGGAAGACAGTCGTGCTATTGGCACGCAAGAATGACCCCAACAGTGGCTGACTGGTAGCTAGTAGTAGTAAATCAGCGCTAGCAACGCATGAGGCCTATACCCGGGCAACAATCCATACATATAGTGGAGTCTGAGTGAGATTTCGGGGGTCCACGTGACTGGACGCAAGTAATATTTGCGAGTTGTTGACACAGTCGTCGACGATGTAATACCTCTCCTCGAACTTCATTTCGTTGAAACAAGCCCTGTTGCTGCCGAACCGAGGGTATCAGTTCAAAGTGAGCTCGCGTTCGAAATATGCTTCAATTTGTTACATTTCAGGGCTCGAAGTGAAGGGATATCTGCCGAGCTAACACCTATTTAGTTCGCTGCGTTCGACGACACTGGGCTTGTTGATTTAACAATGTTTTCCTATGATTTCCAGTATCTGTGTCATCTCTTTGGGGAGTCACTGGTCGCCAAACTCAGCATCCATTTGGAAGAATCCCTCATCAATGAACTGCATTCAGGTCCACCACTATTTCCATTTCTCCATCACTTAATGTTTTGCGGTCGCGCACGGCATCTTCGAGCAAATCACGGGCATGACTTCTACATATATCAAACACGAGGACAACATAATTTGGCTGGGCGTGTACAGGTCGTTTCTTGGTCTCCTTCCTTTAAACCTGAGAAACACAGAATGGACACAGACAAATCAGGTTACGAGTTAAGGGACTTCACAACATGGAAGCTGTGTGATCCATGACTACTTCTGGTTACACGAATAAGTGGAGCGGTGGTGCCATTATCTTTCCCAGAGCTGGGGCCATCTGGTTCGCACACGTTTTCCACACCGGCATTTGAAGGATCTGTTGGACCAATGAGCTTCCGCCCCATTTAAGTCTGAAAGCGGGTAGCGTCGTCTCAGACTCTTCCGTCGTGTAAGTGTCGACCGTGGAAGCAGGGTATCAGTTCTGCTGAACACTAGGAACCGGTTTGAAATTGTCGGATGTCGCATGATCTTACAAAAGCAAAGCACCAGCTTGGACATAAAAGCGAGCGCGGTGGTAAGTACCCTCGTTTCAACCCCCACAACAATGCAGCTCACCAACACACTCGTTTTCCTTTCCGTCGCTGCATGCGCATCTGCATGATCGTGTGCATCCTGTCCCCAGGAAGTGGATGGTAGCAGCTTGCTATCGTCGCGCATTAGTGTAATCGGTTCTTACACCATTTGCCTGTGAAAACTCCATTTCTCGGTACTTTGTTGAGCTTTCTATGGTGCAGGCCACCTAGTCACCACCTGTTTTGTGCAACCACCAAATTGGGGTCTGAGTTTGACCAAAGTTAACCCTAACCCTAAATAAAATGTTTCAAAGTGTTGTGAAACAGACTTGGATGATAACATTCCATAGTATAGTATGTGGGGCTCCAAAAGTGACTTGAATCACTCACTGTACACTGGTAGAGCTGGAGGGTGAAGAACTGGACAAAAATTTGCAAGTACTTCATGTTAGAATTTGCAGGCTGGGACAATTGGGGTGACCACAATGGGTGGATGGGTGCAAACCAGGTCCAAACACAATGATTATACACAGTACAACTATGGACTATTTATCTTGTAGGTAGAATGATCAATATATCAAAACTAATAACTACTAATGAGTCTCATGAGTTTGACATGTAGTAACTAATATTCTGACACTTCAGGTTGAGGTTGAGACCAAGATTGCACAACTGCCAATTAATGAAGCACAAATGAGGTCAGAAAGTATAGCTTCTCTGTATATAAGAGTCATAGACATGTTTTAGAAGCTACAGCCCATATTTTTGATGGTCCCATAGCCTAGTTTATACCCACCACCAAATTGTTCCCTCTTCAAAAATATTTCTCACTCAATTTTTGTGTATACACAAATCTGTCTTATCAAATTGTTCTCATTAAAACAAGCATTTTTAAAAGAAAAAATAATAAAAATAACTGTTTTTGATCCTGGCATTTTGTTTGCACAAAGTAGGGACTAGGTGGCCTGCACCATCCATTTAGGTATGAGGCCCACCAGCTGCGAATATGGTGTGTGTACCTTTTTGTCCAAAAAGGCCTGTCCTGACAGTGAATTTAATGGTCGGATGGTTACCTCCTTCCAGAGGAATGTTCTGAAAATTGCCCACATAATGTGGTGTTAACGACAGACTGCATTGACACTTGTTGACGGCAGGTATATATCTGTGTCCTATAGATATGGGAGGTCAGGAGAAAAAATCCATTGAACGGAATAGAAACATAAACGGGTTATGTGAGCAATGGATCTCACACGATGTGCTTCCTTACCTATTGATGCTGAGTCAAAAATTTAAATTGAAGCTTTACATGAGTATACAACCTTTTGCTCACCATCTACACAGTAGAGACCGGCCTGTTCTAAGAGGTCCTGTTGAATAATCAAATAATCAGAAAGGTTTGTTGTACCAAAACATTGGTGCACAAGTGTTGTCTAGTCTTCCTTAGACAGGCCCAAATAGAATTCGGAAGATACGAGGATTAAGACTCGAGCTTGAAGTATATAGCCGTCTTGTGCTTACCATTCATACAGCGAAGACCAATCGGTGTCGGGGCTATCCAAGAAAGCTTACTGCACGAGAGTACATTCGTTGCAAACACAAGTGCTCCAACAGTGAATAGGGGTACAGATTACGCGTCTCGTTCATTTTTTTTTTTTTTTTGAAGAAGTCCATAGTAATTCCTTGAGTGCCATGCCTAAAATACAAACACAAGGTTGGTGTAAAAATACTTGATTAATGGTGCATGACGGAGCAACGAAAGGGCGCAATGCTTACAGGTCGTACTTCTGATTTGAAACACCTCATCCATCCCAATCACAACCCCCCAAGAACGATGCACACGACTGCCGTGCCTACGATACTGTAGAAGGGATCCATGTCAGCTCCCAGAGTGCCACTGGTTGAGCCACCGCTTGTTGGACTGAGCACACCACTAGTCGTGGATGTAGCACTGGCTGTCGCATTCTGGGAAGTGGCAGTCGTGGAAGTGGGCACGGATGAAGGGGGAACGCCACTTGGAGGTGGATTCGTGGCGAAAGTTGGGAATGTCTTAGGTGCAGCAGTGGTGGCGGGGGCTATATTATTTAGCTATTAGTACATAGGAAAGATAACATTCGGTGAGCGTCACGAACATTTGGGTTTGGATGATACAGCTCGGTCCTCGGGCTGACCAAGGAGTGCAGGCTGCGACGCGAGGACATCTCCTACAGCAAGTAACGCTGCAACGACGAGTGGGACAAGCCGCATAGCCCGAAGGTAGATGGTAGGATTCGTCAGAGTGGCGATGGGAGCGTTCGGTTCAGGGAAGACGGGGCTATGAGAAAATGTAAAGCATTCGTGGATCTTACAGGCGCTCAGAACATGCAGCAAGCTCGGTGCTTAGCGCTTAGCCCACAGCATCCTCATGTTCGTCATTCATTCCAGTAGCCGCCGAATACATACTACAATCATTGTTGTGGATGACGCTGTCAATTGTGAGCATCTGAGCCCTTGTCGAGATTCCTTCTTTAGAAGATCACCACATCCAAGTACTTACGGATGCCTGTAGACTTGCACATAGGTTATTTGGTGACATACATACCTCCAATGAGGACTGTCGTGTGAGAGTCGGGTTATTATGTCATCCGCTTCAGAATAATCTCAGTTAACGTTTTTCTTCCATCGAACGTTGCATGACGCCATCCTTCTTTCCAACGCCGGCTTTGGTTCGTGACCTTATCACCTTCGCTTGGGGTGTGTGCAACTGACTTTACTTCCAGGACCATGCAGCAGCAGGACTCAGCGCTGGTGTTGTTTCCGTGCTCTGCATGCAGCCCCTTGACCTTCTGAAGGTGAAGCTGCAGGTGTCGACTGAAAGCCCACAGAGTGGAATCGGGAGGCAGATATGGCGCAGTTTAAAAGACATTAAAACGCAACAAGGATGGGGGGGTCTATACCGCGGTGTTGGACCCAATATTGCAGGGAACGCCTCCAGTTGGGGGCTCTACTTTCTCTTGTGCGTGTTTTCGCATTTGGATATCCCACCACTTCCGCTAAACATGTGAACAGTTATAATATGCTAAAGAAACGCGCGTCTGGAGATGACCCCAATTATCGCATGTCTGCTGGGTCGTACCTTCTCTGTTCCGCACAAGCGAGTTCGCAGTCTCTTTAGTGCCTAGGCATTCATTATGTGCTGACCCATGCCCTAAACAGGTGCCGTGACTGCCGTAATGACCAATCCTTTATGGGTCGTCAAAGTCCGAATGTTTACAAGCAGTCCGGATTCCCCCAGAGCATACAACGGACTATGGCGCAAGTGAATTGTCTGGGATGCGCTATTCATTAATAACCTTGCTACAGATGGCTTGTCTACAGTGTGGCGGACGGAGGGACTGGCTGGTCTTTGGAAGGGTACCGCACTTGCTCTCGTTGGTGTCAGCAATGGTGCTATACAGTTCATGGCGTATGAAGAAATGAAACGTTGGGGATTTGATCAAAAGCGCAAACAATTCGCGAAAGCAGGACGAACCATGACCTTAGAGGATGAGAAACTTGTAATTCTACACCGTCCATTACCTGTCGCCTGCTGCTGATGAGCATTCTTGATAGTCCAACACAGCATATACCGTCATGTCAGGTGCAAGCAAGCTCTTTGCCCTTGCAACAACGTACCCCTACCAGGTCATCCGGTCCCGGATACAAGTAAGACTGTCCTAAGTTACGTCTTTGAAGTCCTTACCTACTGCCTTGCTCAGAATGATGCTGCGAGCCATCTATACCCCGATATCCTGACTACGATCAAACGGACCTGGAACGGTGAGGGCTTCAGAGGCTTTTATAGGGGTCTTGGCACCAATCTCGTGCGGGTTCTTCCTGGGACGTGCATAACGTTCGTCGTCTATGAGAACTTGGCATGGCTGCTCAGGAGGACTGCTGTAAGACAGCGAGCCAATGCACTAGGTGCTTCATTGTAGTTCGGACCATGCATTACAGTCGCTTCGCCTAAATACTCTAATAGCCATTCAATTACTTTCGGCATCGACATATATTATTTCAATGCAGTCAATGTACCAATCATCTTATCCCAGCTCAATATCATACCGCATCTCTCTCAGTCAATCTCTGACGTGCCCGCCCTCCCGTTGGCGATGGCCCCAATCGACCTTTTCACCCAAGTCCTTGCCCACAAGCTCCGGAGGTTACCATCCCGGCGAACAGGACATGGTCGTACTCGCGCACGAGATCGTCATCGTTCCTGAGGGTGCAGGCCATCGCGACAGTAGCAGCACAGACGTCGAGGTGCACACTTCGACACTGATGACGTATAGCACGCCCAAGGCGTCCGGACTCCGCAATGGCGACGTGTAGGGTCCCCCAGTCGCATTCGCTGCCCTGGCTGTTTTAGATGGCAGGACTCGTGCTCGGGAACGTGAAGATGCAACGAATGGACTTGGATGAGAGGGCCGACGGACTGGGTGTATGGTAGGCTGTGCTGAGCTGATTGGAGGTGGCCGGGGCGGGGAAGCAAGGAGCGGATGCTGAAGATCTCCGGGTGAACAGGGTAAACGTCCTTGTGGTGTTAGTGCTTCCCCCTCCCGCATCACTCTCGCCGTTGTTATCGCCCGACTGTTGTGCTTCTGAGAGAAATACGGGTGGAAGAATACCTCATCGTCCCTCACATCCTCTTCCCTCTTCTTCTCCTCGTTCAACAAGACGCCCTCCGTCCTCTCCTCTCGTCTTCTTCACATTCACACCATCGGCGGCGCTTGCGCCCGGCTGCATCGCACTCGCACCTTTGGGCTTTGGCTTCTTCGGCTTCTCGTGCACCAATCGATCGAGGAATGCGAAAGTGTGTTGAGGTTGAGATCTCCGGCTGAGGTAATTGGTTGCGGGTGATAGTGCCCTATCTATAACTACGAGTGTAGCATTTGTATTTGGTAGCGAATAGTGGTCTGCATCGATGTGTGGTGACAAGATAGCGACACCCTTTTTACCTGCAACGTCTCTTGAGATAGTCGCATGCTGTCTCAAGCAGCATTGCAGGTGATGAAGTCGCGAACGAGGTACAGTTCGACGAGAATTTTAAACGAGTCTACAAGCTGGGCGACAGAAGAGTTAAGTCCCCACACTCGTGTCGAGAGTGATCAAGATTTCACCATCCTGAAGACATCCAACTACGGGGAGACTCACCTCGAGATGCAAAGTATGTCGAGATGTGAACGAGTGCCCCAAGAAGGAACTAAACGCAATCTTTGTTTGCGCAAGTTGTGCAACAACCTGGAAAGGCAAGGATCGTAACCTTGAACATGCAAGCCTAAGCCTTTGAAGGCGGCTCATACCGCGAGGTCGATTGAAGAGGCAAGGCAGCACGGATACTCCCATTGATATCTTCTATGGCATGGAATCTACGGATAGTCTCATGGGACTCCAATGGTTCTGTATCATTGCTTGCGAACGTGGGTACTTGTGGACGTGGTGCTGCATTGACAAGACTGTAGAACTCGCAAAATCCATTGCGTTCATGTTCTCTTGGTATCAGCGATGTGGAGGCTCTAGCCTTGAATCATGCATGTAGTTTGGCAAGAGACGTGCGGGAGCACATGTTCGTATCTTCCTAATAAACAACGTCGTGGTCGCTCTGATTTGCTTTTTGTTCTGGTCTAGATGGATGCTTCAATTTTCCTTACCGTATACGCCTTCAAAGGTGGCATCGCAATCGGTATCGTCGTCGAGAATAAGGTACCGGGCAATGAAGGTGCAATCCTATCATAGGCTGTGATTGACACGGTCGCGAAACACACGGCGATGGGCGAGGTACAGGGTGATAGTCGAAGTGTAGGGTCGATCAATGGTGAGTGTCTACTAATACTACTAGCTTGTGGTACTTTTTGTGGCACGACATTGACAGACCTTACCAAGTCAGTACAATCCTTGCGCAAGTTGTGTCACACTTTCATTACATAATGAACAGACAACTCGTCTTCCGATTGGCAAACCTGCAGGGTTGAGGATAGCTATGTCATACTTGGCTCATACCATGATCAAGCGCCAAGGGACATGGGAGCCTGGTGTAACGTGGATGGCCCCTCATTAATACCTCCCACCCCATTCTCCTCTGGTCACTCTTGCTTGCCTTACTTCACTACCGCCTGAAGACGCGAATCGAGGTTACCTCGCATCACTCGGTGTCCGAAAGGTGTGATCTCTATGTGGCTTTTCGCACTTCTGCCTCTTATTGTCTTCATAGCCTGACATCTGATTCCAAACCTATATCGCGAATCCCGTCTTCGACTTACCCGTATGTTCCATCTCCATCTGTTAGACGACATGTTCCAATACTGATCGGATTGAAGTCTAACTTCAACGCCATCCAACCATCACACCTTCGACCCCGCAAAGCCTCATCCAGTTCCTGTTCCAAGTATTACCCGAGAAGACTAGGCACTCGCGAATTGTAGTCGTGAACCACTTCAGGTGCAGACGCCTACCAAATAATGTTTGACTTGGACGACCAGATCACCCGAAATCGAAAAGAAATGGAACGTCATCCTCCAGGAGATGCTACTTGGGTCAAGGCTTTCTCCGTCCTCGCAGACTCTCTGGACGATAAGCACTTGGAAAGAGATGAAATCGCAGATTTAGAGGGGGGAATTGCGTCAGCTTTGGAATTATGCCAAGCAGGTCATGCTGGGCATCACCAGTCACTCTATGCCCTGAAACTTTGCTTGTGCCGCAGATACGCAAAAAAGCAGGCTGCATTGTCTGACTTGGAAGAAGCTATCACGCTCACTCGAACCGCATTAGGGCTCCGCCCCCTGGGCCACTCTAGTCTTGCCCCCACCCTCGCTCTAAACAACCTTGCCAGTGACCTGAAGCAGAGGTTCCTGGAACTCGGTGTAGATGCTGATATCAATGAAGCGATTGCACTTCATCGTGCAGTGTTAGCCTTGTGTCCGGCGGTCCATTCCTGTCCGGCAGCTTCACTCCATCAGCTAGCAAAATGCCTTTGGCACAGGTACTGTAAACAGGGTACCAGACATGACCTGGAGGAAGCCATCGCGCTCGGTCGAGAGGCCTTAGAGCTCCGTCCCTCAGGCCACCCTGATCATGCCGCCATTGTCAGCAGCCTTGCAGATTTCTTGATGGACAGGTTCTTAGAACTCAATGCAATTGCTGATCTCGACGAGGCGATTAAATTACACCGATCAGCGCTGGAACTCCGTCCAGCGGGTCATTCAGGTCGGCCATCCTCACTCCGTAACCTTTCTATCTGCCTTTGGTACAGGTACAGAAAACAGGTTACCATACCTGACTTAGCGGAAGCCATTACGTTCGGTCGAGATGCGTTGGAGTTTCATCCCCCAGACCACTCTCAGGGCCATGCCGCCACTCTCAGCAGCCTTGCACAGTACCCGACCGACAGGTTTTTAAAACTCGATGCAAATACGGACCTCGACGAGGCTATCGCGCTACGTCGATGGGCGTTGGACTTGCGTCCAGTGCGTTCCCGTCGGTCAAATTCACTCCATCAGCTCGCGCTTTCTCTTTGCCACAGGTACAGTAAACAGGGTGCTATAAATGACCTGGAGGAAGCCATCACTCTCGGCCGAGAGGCGTTAGAGCTCCGCCCCTCAGGCCACTCTGGTCGTGCTGCCACTCTCAACAGCCTTGCAGATTACCTGACGAACAGGTTCCTGAAACTCGATGTAAATGCTGATCTTGACGAGGCGATCGCGTTACATCGATTAACATTGGACCTCCGTCCAGCGGGTCATTCTGATCGGCCATCCTCACTCCATAAACTTGCACTATGCCTTTGGTACAGGCACAGAAAACAGGCTACCATGCCTGACTTAGAGGAAGCCATTACGCTCGGTCGAGATGCGTTAGAGCTCCATCCCCCGGGCCACTCTGGTCGAGCCGCTATTCTTAGCAGCATTGCACATTACCTAAGGGACAGGTTCCTGAAACTCGGTGCAAATGCCGATCTTGACGAGGCAATTGCGCAGTGTCGATCAGCGCTGGATCTCCGTTTGGCAGGTCATCCTGATCGGTCAAAGTCGTTAAGCACACTCGTGTACTGTCTCAGTTCCAGATTCGAGAAGCAGCAGGCGGCAGCCGACTTGGATGAGCTCATCGGCCTCCACCATTCTATATTGGATCTCCAACCACCGGGACATCCGGATCACACTGCGACTATTGACAAACTTTTACTTTATGTCCGTAAACGGCTCCAGAACCTCGACACGCCAGCGGACTTGGACGAGTGCATCTCACTTGAGCGAGCCGCAATGGTTCTTTGTGATCCTGGGGATCCTGACGTCAAATATCTCCTCGACCTCTACTCTGACCTTTACAAGAGGTTCCAGAATATTGGCGCAATCGCTGATTTAGAAGAGGCAATTACGCTCGGCCGAACCATACTAGATATCCATCCTCCGGGAGATCCCAATCGCCCCATATACCTCAATACCTATGTCATTTGTCTTAGAAATCTTTTTGTCGAAACCGGTATGGTCGGAGACTTCAACGAAGCTGTCTCTCGCGCGCGGGAAGCTGTCGCACTCCATCCTGTTGGGGATCCCGATCATAAACGCTTTCTCTACACCCTCGCGACTTTCCTTTCAGCGAAATTTCGAAAAGAGGGCGACCTGGCTGATTTGGAGCAAGCCATCATATTGCGCCGAGATCTGTTAGCATTGTGTCCATCTGCTTCATCGCTTCACGAACTCGCGCTTTGCTTGTCGGAGCGGTTTGACCAACGAGGTGTTACAGCTGACATTGACGAGGCTATCGGGCTTATTTCATCTGCACTGAAACTTCGTCCGCCGGGTCATCCTGATCGGGTTGTGTCACTCAAGACCCTCGTGTTCTATCGTCAAAAGAAATTCAAAAAACCGACTCCAAAGGTTGGTCTGGAGGGTATAAAGAAGCTGATCATGCGTGCCGTTAATGATGTGCTTGAATTTCTTCCACCTCGGCTACTCAACACTCAAACCGGCACCCTCTGCGGTCGAGATGTGCTGACGTCTATGTTCGAGAGCAGTCAGGAGTACCAGAAATTGCTGTCATCGGCTGCATCTTATCCTCCCCAGTGCAACGCCCACATACGTGATACAGTCTCGACATACTTCCGATATGTTACACTATCCCACCGATGGGAAATAGACGAACCATTACTACGTCACATCCAAGGTCGAGCCATCTATGACATAGAACCTACAGATGGCCTCATGAAGCTGCAATGGTTCTGTGTTACTGCTTATGAACATGGATACTTGTGGGCGTGGAGTGACACGTGTTGTATTGATAAGGACAGCACCGCGGAGCTCGCAAAATCCATCGCGTCCATGTTCTCTTGGTATCGACGATCGGCACTCACGATCGTGTACCTTTTTGACGTTTCCGAAGATGGAATGATGTCCAGTAGTGCATGGTTCAAGCGTGGTTGGACCCTCCAAGAGTTACTCGCACCGCGCAATCTACTGTTCTATAAACAAGATTGGTCTCTCTACAAGGAGTCCCCATCTTCGAACCACAAGGAGGATGATGTCGTGCTTGGCGACCTGGAAGATGCGACAGGTATAGCGCGATCTTACTTTGCTGATTTTTACCCAGGCTTGGACAACGCACGATCGAAGCTGCAGTGGGCATCTGAACGCCGCACCACAGAGCCAGAGGATGTTGCGTACTCCCTTTTTGGCATTTTCAATATCTTTTTGCCCATCATCCCCGGAGAATCGGCGGAGAATGCACTCGGGCGTCTTCTCGCGGAGATCATATCACAATCGGGGGACATTTCGGTTCTTGACTGGGTCGGGGAGGCTTCATTGTTCAATAGTTGTTTCCCTTCCCGCATCACTTCATACCAGCCGACACCCTCTCCACCACCTGCCTGGGATGACAGTGAGCTGCAACCATCCAAGTTTGACACATATGGACGAGTTGTGGCGGGAATCAAACTGTTCGACATGCTTTCAACATCAGACATCCCGCAATTCGTTGGGCGGTCACTCAGGCTACCGTGCATTGTATATCAAGTGAAAGAACTCCGGTTGCAAGTGGCGGATCCCCTTATGCCGAGCTTTGTGTATGAGATCCATGCCCATGGCCTGACGCCATTCGAGATCACGTTGTCGAACGAGCTCAAACTTGACGCACCACGCGCTACGCACCCATATGTTCTCGTTCGTCCATGGCACCCGAAATTGATCGCGTCATTTAGCGATGTCGAAATTATGGCTGTTGACAAGTTGGTCACAACGCTGGGGCAGCCGTTTCGTGCGCTTCTGTTAAAACAGCAGTCGCGAAAGGAGTATAAAAGGATTGCATCGTCAGCTGTCTTTGTCGCTCGTCCCAGCGATGCGGCCAGTGTCCTGCAAAGCAAGCTCCAGGTCCTTAATGTAGTCTGAGAGGTCTGTACGTCTTCCTGTCATTTTTACCGCTTAAATTCTCATATCCGCCCAACGATCCAGGAAAATATCAATTCGCGTCTACATAGCAAATTATTGGGGGAGTTCGTCGAATATCGCAAGGCCTCGTACCACCATCCCACGCTGATGTGGGCAAAAGCAGGGCATTAAGCATATTGCCCATGCACAGAGAGGTGTCCTGCCTCTCGTTCTCGGTAGGCCAAGCACTGCGATCTCTGAAAATCGACTGCCTCTCGCCGTTGACCATGTTCCTGTCAATGTTTCCCATCGCCAACAAGTTGGCATGCTCTGCTCATATGCCAACTTACCATTGTGCTAACATTACAAAGATGACCTACAAATGATACGGTTTACCAGTATGGCCTTTTGGCACCGGGTCCGTGTCTTAACACTCTTGTTTGCTTGTAGCAGGATATAAATATCGAATTCACTCTCTCTCTCGTCGAATATTGCTGTGGTTAATTCAGTTATTGGAACATTGTGATTACTGCATATGTTATGTCGCATGCTATATCCTGGGACATGTAATTTGCATGGCTACTCAGGGGGACTGCTGCGAGATGGCAAAGCAAAGACCATCCATTCTACAGTTGCTTGACCTAAATAGCTATTCAATTACATCTCAGGATTATTGCAATACAGTGCGTGTACCAGTTTAACATCTTAGGCCAGGTCCAAAATATCATTCTGCATCTGTGGGATGAGCCCGTTAGCACTTGATAGCGTTGCACATTGCAAGAAACAAAGGGGATCAAAATAACTATAACTACTAGAAAATTCCCTGCACAGAGCGCCCACTTCCCCGCCCATTAGCAAGTCCCTCAAAACGAGGAAACATGCTGAACGAAGAAGAGACTGGAGCCAAATGCTCCCCGTGCTCTCAAACGTATTGCTTCATCCTATCAACCAAAGCAAACAAATAGGGAGATGACCTACCCATACAACTAACATGACCGTGTCCCATCTGTAAAAAGGATGAGCAAAGGTGTTTTGAAGGAACGAGCAGGAGAAAAAAAAGCCGGTCAAATAACTATAACCCACACACATCATCGCGCAGAACGCCTCCCCACCACCCGTATATGCAAGCAGTCTCAAAACGAGCCTACAAGCTGGGCGATGGAGAGACTGGACGGCTAAGTCCCCACGCTCGTGTCAAAAGTGATCAAGATTTCATCATCCCGGAAGCAAGAGTGCAGTGTAAGTAAATATTATATGTAGGGAGACCCACCTGGAGATGGAAAGCATGGTGTGCGCGATCAGTGTGCTCGAGTCTGCTGAAGAAAAAAACGCAAAACGCAAAACTTTTGTTTGCGTAAGTTGTGCCACAGCGGAGGTGGGCGGCCCGGCCCGTCTGGCGAAGATCGTATCTTTGAACATGCAAACCTAAGCCTTTGAGGGCGGCCATACCATGCGAAGTCGCAAGGCAGCGTGGTGCATTGGTATCTTGAATCCACGGATAGCAGGCTTATGAAGTCCCAATGGTTCTGTGTCAAATGTGAGTACATACTTGTGGTCGTGCTGCATTGACAAGACAGTAGAACTCGCAAAATCCATCATCGCATCTATGTTCTCTTGGTATCGGCGATCGGCACTCACGATCATGCACCTTTGTGACGTTTCTGAAGATGTCATGATGCCCAGTAGTGCAAGGAGTTGCTCGCGCCGCACAGTGTATAATTACTGTTCTATAATCAAGGTTGGTCTCTCTACAAGGGCCCTCCCATCTTCGAACCACAAGGAGGATAGCATCGTGCCTTCGCGAGCTGGAAAAATGCAACGGGTATAGCTCGAACCGATCTTACTGCTTTCGATCCAGGGTTGGATAATGCACGATCAAAGCTGCGATGGGCATCAGATACTACAGAGCCGCAGGTCGTTATTTGCTATTTTGGTTTCTTACGGGGAACCCTGCAGAGAATTGCACTCGGGGCGTCTTCTCACAGAGATCATATCGAAATCGGCGGACATTTCGGTTCTTGACTGGGTCGGAGAGGCACTCGTCGTCGTTGTTTTCCTTCCCGCATTAGCCGACACCGCGAGCTGCGACCATCACATATGGACGGATCGTAGCGGGGGTTGACTTATTCGAGACGTCAGACCTCCCGCAATTTTC
>JAYMGJ010000761.1:0-65989 GCA_037178675.1 Scleroderma bovista
GACTCGTTTCGAAGTCGTGCAAGTGCTTCGTGAGGCAAGTTAACCATCTAATTTATCTGCGTTTGTTTGACACCTCGGTCCACGCCGATCAGGTCGTAGATCATGTCCTGAAAGACCGCGAAGCATCAGAACAAACGTTAGTCAACCGAGCTAAGGTAAATTTGTCGATGTAGACTGCGCATTTAATGAATCATTTCGGCGTTGTAGGGTTTGATGATCATGGGACACATCTTCAAAACTGCGGTGCCTGATGAATCTGATGAGGTCCGCCGGGAACTAGAACGGTGCGTGATGCGCGCATATGGCTTTTGCGCCATTCTTATGCTGTACTCTTCCGGATCAGGATGGTGGCGGAAGCGGCCACCGGCAAGTCCAAGCACCACCACCTTCGAGCAACTGCAAGGGGGACACGCCGGGACGGGAAGTGCACTCCCTGCAGGAACAGCGCGGAACAAGCCGAGAAAGCAGCCTCTGCAGACACCCCTCCGCAATAGCCCCACGATGAAGTGTGGGTGCAGAAAGTGACTTCATGATCACGACATGATCTAGATTTCTTCCTACCTTAATTGAGTATGCCTGTCCCATTGGAACGTTTTCTGGATACATCCATAGTAGTACATTGTAGTGATGCATACGTCCTGTTTCGGACCACAGAATACATTGTTATGTGCCCGACTTGGAAAATGTGGTATTACAACCTATTGACGGTCCAATTGTTGGCATGAGCCTCCTTCACCTAGAGGGAAGAATAAATGATGGGCTGTATGTCAAGTGATAGACTGCCTCACCTGCTCGAATAGTTTGTCATCTGCAATGATATGAAAACCTGTCCACGCCAAACCCTTCGTAACTTTCATGGTTGCTTTGTGAGCTTCCGTGCTTCTCGCAGATTCCGCAAACGCTCGCGTGTGGTTACCCCCATTGGTTACCGTTGGTATCGCTAGTGGGACCAACGGAGTGATTATAGATATCAGTCCCATGCCAAACATGATATGCTGCGGCGTACCATAAGACGGATGCAGAGATGGTACCTCTAGATGTGGGGGCTAAATATCGGACCGTGGATGATGGATATGTGCAGGACCTACCATATGATACGTTGCCCTGGGAAGATAGTTAGCACCGGCTCGGTCATACCACATTGGAGGGGGACTCACAAAGTCTGTGGATGCCCCAAATCCACGTTCGCATGTATCCATACCAAGACTAGTGCTGACTGCGTGTGAGAAGCAGTTGGCTGGTGAAGAGACGCCAGAAATGAATATTAACCGAAAGCTGTCACGGGTGAAAGGACGCACCGAGGATGCTATTCTGACGTAGGTCGTCATACGGGACGCCCATGGTGACCTTGAGACCGCAGGACGTAGCGAGGGCGGCGCCGCTGCCAACTTCACATTAGAACGCCAAATGAGGTGGTATGCTTTCTCAGACGAACTCGAAGCATGCTTTCACCCTGTCTCGCAAGACCGCTAGTTGGTCTCGGGTTGGCGCTCGTACTAGCCAACGCATGTTGGCATAGTCGGGTATGACTAATCGGTTAATTAACTTTACTCGACCAAGCGAGGGTCCACCAACGCCTCACCATTGGGGGAGCTCTGGGAGCCCTGGATCACGCCATGAACCCGATGATCTGGTTTGATTTGCTGGCGGAGGACGGAGATGCTTGAATAGGCCAGGAAGGCAGCATCGAGGGCATTGGTGCCATCCCAAGGGGCGTCACCCGCATGTGCCCTAGTCCCGATCGTTAGTCTGAACAAGCCAGCGTGCTTGTCTTACTCACGAGTGGCCAATAAACTCGGCTTCGATCGACTGCATGGCCAGACAACTTCCCAACGACACCGAATCCGTGGGGCCTGGCGAAGGGTGACACCTGCAAATAGGGCCATCAAGAAGTGTCCCCCAAGGAAAATCCCAGCGAAACAAACATCAGGCAAACATCCATATCCTTGTATCCACCGCGTTCTAGCAATATTGCTTTGCCACCACCACCCTCCTCCCCTGTGTGAAATTACCAATCGTGGGTAAGTGCCCCTTATCACCTGGGCAGAACTTACCTGGAGTTCCGAGAAGAATGATCCTTCCGGGTACATCGTAGGTTTGGAGTGCAGATTTAACCGTAATTGCCACCCCCACCCCACTTGCCGCGATGAGGTTGTGGCCACATGCATGGCCAATTAAAGGCAAAGCATCCATTTCTGAATTAATCCCAAGGGTGCGACCGCCACTACCGTGGGTGAATTCTGCTCTCCATGCAGTCTCTAAACCCAGGTGGTGTCTAGTCACAACAAATCCGTGGCGTTCCATAAAGTCACACAGGGTATCATGGGCGAAGCTAGGAGAAATGAGACTAGCGCGACCCGTGATAGGGGATAATGGTACGAACTGCTCTTCAAACATAACTTCGGGGCGGTCTTTTCAGAATGTGCAGATTATTTAGATTGGACGTTGGATTCCTGTAGTGCACTGACCGTGGATGCGAAGGCTCAAATCCCTCAAATCATCATCTAGACTGTCCACTGTTACATTGATGGAAGACATCAATGCCGACCTAAATCGGAAATTGGATGGTGGATCGATATACTTGGAAGGCGAGTCGACTGAATGCACTAACCGACTTGCCGGAAAGTCGCAGCATGGTTCAAAAGGCTGAGGGATTTGATAAGTGGTGAGGCCTCGCCTTCTCCATGGGGCAAACTGTCATACGTACAGAGTCGGCATCGGTGGCGCTGAAATGGTCTGTGGAGAGTGATTTATCATAATCATCACATTCCTTGTCTGAGCGCCGTATGATGTGCTTTGGGGACGAGCGAGCGCTAGTCCAAAAAGGCCGGAACCATCGCCGGAAGGAGAGACAACCGACGTTGGTGTGCTGATCAGGCGCGTGAGGGAACATGAAGGTGGAGGAGTCTCGCTGTCTGGGGGATATCAGAATTGATGGACACATTATGGTTACATTTATTGACGTTTCGGCGCCTGTAGGGGACACCCCGCATCACTTTAACTTATGAAGCAGAATAATGGTCCGACATTACCGGGGGTACCGAAGGGGAGGAGTTCCAGGTGGCACCCACCTGGCGAGACACCTGTTCCGAGTCGGAAATAGCACGCCCACACGCAGACGACTATTCCCAGAACATGCGTGCCAGAAAAAGACACGGCGTGCATGGGGCCAGTTCGTCACAGAAGGTTAGATCCCATAGATAAGTAGCTATGTCGTCACCTCGTCCGCAGATATCTGTCGAGTAAGAAAAATTTGGCGACAAGCTTTGTCCATTTGGTTGACCTTCTCTGCGTGTGGTAGGAGCATCTTCCCCACTCAAACCCAAGATATTATCCTCTTAATCCGCGCAGCCAGCTGGCAGCGATAGACATGCCACTTCTTGGTTCAGTCCGTTGGGACAATACTGCCGATTAGAGAAAAGCATGGTCCGATGACTTGGTTAATATTGGTCAACGTAGACAAAGGATGTCGTCATTTTCAGATTTAGGTTTACGCGCGGAGTAAATCTCTACGTGGGTCGAGTGGGGAATAACGGAAGGCAAGGGGCAGGGGGAGGTAAAATTACGGCGTGTCCAGGCTCCCGAGTCTCGAATTCGAAACTTGTGCTTGGAGTCGTGATTCGCAATAGTCCCAGCTCCGTGGATGTAGGCGAGATGCACCATTACGTGCGCGAAGTCGTGCCAAAGCTGAGCACGGCCAAGGACCAACAGGAGATAAGAAGAATACGTCCGACGGTAGGTATTGTCCGAGCATTGTCCGCCATGAATACGCGCTATGCCCGAGATGTGCTTCGGGAATTCGGAACTGTTCATCTGGAAGAGCCTACACGACGCACACGGGCGTGTTATTCGTGGGTTCGAGTTCGAAGCCTCGATCGCGGTGAGGGTCGAGAAGAAAACGAAAAAGCGGGCCTGGCCGGGAATTGAACCCGGGACCTCCTCCATTTGGACGCCCTAAGAAGGAATCATACGACTAGACCACCAGGCCGGTGGTTCCGGCGTCGCCCGTGTCGGCTTGGCCGGGATGACTAATCACACTAGCACTGACGTCTCTACTAGACAGCGACTGGTGTCAAACATGGCGACCATCACGCCTGTCCATGCAGACAATCTCGGTCAGATATTCCAAGCCCTGCGAAGCCAGACACACGAAACCAGACTCCAGGCAGCGATTGACCTTCGCCGCTATGTAGGTCTCCCCCGTCTCCCCGTACTTGGTTCTAAACACCTTCCAGGTCGTCACGACGGTAGTGGAGATGCCCAGCGATGCGGCGGTCAAGCTCTGGGATGACGACATCAATAAACGCCTGTTTGACCTCATGCACAGCCAGAACAACGCGGAGAGGTTTGGTGGTTTGCTGGCAATCGGTGCGTCCCACCCCTCCGACTGGCAATCCAGCCCTCAGGTTAATTCTCCGCCCAGATCATTTGCTGGAGAACGATGGCGAAGACCTGGTTGGATCCAAGCGATATTTGTACAGATTCTACAACTACGTCAAGCAGCTGTTGCCGAACCACGATGTCAATATCATGCTTGCTGCCTCCAAGACTTTGGGACAGATTGCAGCCATCGGAGGTGCTGATTTCGGTGAAGGATTCATGGACCAGGAGGTACCAGCTGCCGTGGAACTCCTGCAGGGGGGAGAACTACCCCGCTACGCGGGTGTTCTTATCCTCAAGGAACTCGCAAGGAACAGTGCCGTCTACTTCCACTCTCATTTAAGTCTCGTCTTCGACAAGATTCTCATTCCTCTGCGCGACCCTCGCGTTATTGTTAGGGAGAGCGCCGCTGAGCTCTTGGCAGCTTGCTTAGAAATCGTCACCAACAGAGAGCGCCAGACGCGAACAACGTACCTGAAGAAGATCTTACAAGACGCGCAGCTTGGTTTGAAGATGTCACAGCCAGAGGTTATCCATGGCTCGCTACTCATGTATCGCGAGCTTTTATTGCACGGAGACATGGTACGTGCTTAATGGTGACCAAAAAGTGCATCTATAACCTTGTCGCTACCACTCTAGTTTATGCGAGAATCCTTTTTGGATACAGCAGAGCAGATCCTTCGCTTTAAGTCACATAGAGACAACCTAGTCCGCAAGATGGTCATCACCCTGATCCCCACCCTTGCTGCATACGACACCCAAACATTTTCTGAACACTATCTTCACAAGTCCATGGCTCATCTACTCACGCAGCTTGAAAAACCAAATGAACGATCCTTTGGTATCCATCCCCCCTTTGTCGTTAACTACTATGTTCATTCAGTATACAGCTTTCATTGCCATTGGCCACACCGCCACTGCCGTTGGAAGCGACATGAAACCCTTCCTGGACTCCATCATGGCTCAGATCAAACAAGGGCTCCAACAGAGAGGGTAGGCGATGTACCGCCGCCGTGTCATTCTTGCTCATCTGGAATTAGCAAGAAGAATGCTCCGTCTGAAGAACCCATCTTCCAATGTGTCGGAATGTTGGCATCCGCCGTAGGTCCAAACCTGACCAAGCTCCTTCATGACCAGTTGGACCTTTTCTTTGCATGTGGTCTCAGTGACCCACTGCGCCAAGCCTTGACAGCGATCGCACGGAATATACAACCTCTTCTAAAGACTATCCAAGGTAACCGTTTGCTGATGGATAGGAAATAACTATTGAACCTCATCAGAACGCTTATTGGACCTGTTATCCACGATTCTGTGCGGACAGCCTTATAAAGTAATCGGCACACCACCTTCTTTAGTTAGAGGCGATGTCGCTTTCCATGCACACGAATTGAGTGCATCGCAGGCTGCCAAGAATAATAAGAACCCAGAGCTTATCACGCTTGCCCTTTCCACTCTTGGTTCTTTCGAGTTCTTAGGTTAGTAAAGTGGGTCTTGTGGTGTATCGTGTTTAAGCCTCGGCGATTTCAACAGGTCACGTGTTGAACGAGTTCGTTCGGGGAGCTGCCTTGCCCTACCTTGATGACGATAACCCCGAAGTCCGACGCGCTGCAGCTTTGGCATGCTGCAAGGTTTTTGTGAAAGATCCTATATGCTACCAGGCCAGCAGCCATGCCATCGAAATCATCGGCGATGTTCTGGACAAACTATTGACTGTTGGTATTGCTGATCCTGGTGCGACTTTCAGCAGAACCGCAGAGAAGGTGTGCTGAGTCCATTGCAGATCCCACTATTCGGCAGACCGTCCTTTCCTCTTTGCACGAACGTTTTGACAAGCATCTAGCGCAAGCCGAGAACGTTCGGTCCATCTTTATTGCGCTCAATGACGAGGTTTTTGAGAACCGGGTTACGGCGGTCGGTTTGATTGGCCGACTTGCCAAGCACAATCCCGCATATGTCATGCCATCACTCCGCAAAGCATTGATCCAGCTCCTCACAGAATTGGAATATGCAACTGTCATGTACGGTCCCATTCTAACACCCCATACGTTGATGTGACCAGTGAATTTACAGGCGCAACCGGGAGGAATGTACCCGCCTTCTGACGCTTCTTGTGAGCGCTACCCAGCGGCTAATCAAATCATATGCGCTACCGATTCTCCGTGTTTTGCTTACAAAGGCGAACGATCCAAACCCAACTGTGGCCGCCAACATCCTGATGTGTCTTGGGGAGCTCTCTGCCGTCGGAGGCGAGGCCGTAATTCCACATATTCCCGAGCTGATGCAAATCATCATCACCAAGCTGCAGGACCCTGCACATGCGAAACGAGACGCCGCTCTGCGTACGCTTGGTCAGCTATGCTCCAGTACAGGATACGTGATCACACCCTTGGTCGAATACCCGCAGCTTCTTCCGATCTTGCATAAGATCTTACGGACTGAATCGGGGTCGTCCCGACGTGACGTGGTCAGAGAAGTCGTGAAGGTCCTAGGTATCCTCGGTGCACTTGACCCTTACAGGCGCAAGGTAAGTGTCAGCCCCCCTGGTCCTTCGTTGAATGTCAACGGGGTTGTAGACCAAGCCAGACGACGATGCCATCGCGGAGGGAACCCTGCCTGCCAACACGACCACGGTTTCTAACGCTGCATCCTCCAGCAGTTCCGATGACTACTATCAGACAGTTGTGATCACCGCCTTGCTTGCCGTCCTGCGTGACCAATCTATGAGCAACCATCATCACACAGTCATAGAGGCCATCATGAACATCTTTAAGACGCAAGGCTTGAAGTGTGTCATGTTCTTACCTCAGGTACTTGGTATAGCCAGACAGGTACATAGTATCATCTATCTGATGTGCGGTTCCCAGATCATCCCTGCTTTCGCTGCAGTTGCGCGCACTTCCGCGGCACGCTTGCAAGAATTCCATTTGCAACAGCTCGCAATCTTGGTAGGGATCATCAAACAGCACATCCGTAACTACACGCCAGATGTTTTTGGGCTTGTGACGGACCTCTGGGAAAACATCACTTTACAGCTGCCCATTGTCTCTCTCATCGAGGCTTTGGGTAAAGCATTAGATGCCGAGTTCAAGCCCTTCTTACCAACCATCTTACCGCATCTACTCAAGGTATTCGAAGGGGAGTTGACGGACAAGCGGATGAACACCCAAATCAAGATTTTTGATTCATTCCTGACTTTTGGGTCAAACATTGAGGAGTATCTTCACCTCGTCATTCCAGTCATCGTGAAGACTGCCGAGCGACCTGACGCATCTAGCATTTTGCGGAAGCGGGCCATACAAACCATAGCTCATTTATCTCAACGTGTTAACTTCTCAGATCATGCTTCTCGTATCATTCACCCGTTGGCTAGGGTATTGGATTCACCTAATAATGAGCTCCGGCAAGCAGTCATGGATACCCTGTGCGCAATTGTCATTCAACTTGGTTCGGATTTCGCTGTTTTTGTCCCCATGATCAATAAGGTATGTTTGCACCATCGATGTTCATCGTAACCTTCGCACGAACCTTGCGTTCGACAGTGTTTGCTCCGAAATCGTATCCATCATCCACGTTACGAGAATCTTATCACCAAACTACTTAATGGCGAACGCCTGCCACAAGAATCCGGGATCCATGAGTTGCTGTAGGTGGACCCCCTATAATTCGGACTTGTCGGCATCTAAACACTTTGATTTTCAGGGAGAGTACCAAGGTCGCTGAGATATCAGCAGTTGCTGAGCCAGCGAAGTTGACTGTCAACCAACAACACCTAAAACAGGCATGGGATGTATCATCAATCACGACGAAGGACGACTGGATGGAATGGATGCAACGCTTGTCTGTCGAGTTTATGAAGGAGTCCCCGTCTCACGCGCTCCGCGCTTGTATGAGTTTGGTAGACATTCACCAGCCACTGGCCAAAGAACTTTTCAACGCCGCGTTCATGTCTTGCTGGACGGAGTTGTATGATCAGTACCAAGTTCGTTTCAATGACTGTAATTTCTGCTTGGTTTACTCGTACTGAAGCACTGCTACAGGAAGGACTCGTCCGTTCGATCGAATATGCCCTCATCTCTGCAACTGCCCCTTCTGAGCTCATTCACCGCCTTCTTAGCCTTGCTGAATTCATGGAACATGAAGAAAAGCCCCTTCCTATCGAGCATCGAACCCTTGGCGAGTATGCCATGCGCTTCCACGCGTATGCAAAGGCTCTCCACTACAAGGAACTCGAGTTCTTTACCGAAACATCGCCAAATATCATCGAAGCGCTCATTGGCATCAACACAAAGCTGCAACAGCACGACGCAGCCTGGGGAACATTGGTCATCGCTCGGGAACAGTACGACGTCAGCAAGCACGAGGAGTGGTACGAAAGGCTTGGAAGATGGCAGGAAGCATTGGTTGCATATGACAAAAAGGCGGCCATAGATCCTGACTCTCCAGAAGTGCAAATTGGGCGAATGAAATGTCTGCACGCACTCGGCGAATGGGACCAACTTTCCATGCAGGTCGAAGAAACCTGGCAAAGTGCCAACCACGAGGAACGTCGCGAGATTTCTCCCATGGCTGCCGCTGCGGCGTGGTCGCTGCTGGACTGGGAGTCCATGGACGATTATATTGGAGTTATGAGGGTGGACTCACCTGATCGTGCTTTTTACAAAGCGGTACTTTCTGTCCACCAGAATCAGTTCCCGAAGGCGCTCAGGGAGATTGGAAAGGCGCGAGATCTGCTCGAGCCAGAGCTGACATCTTTTGTAGGGGAGGGCTACGGTCGCTCTTATAAGTGAGTGCTTTGGCCTACTGCCATGTCGATGGTTACTGATGGGCTCTAGTACTCTTGTCCGCGCTCAGATGCTTTCTGAGCTTGAGGAGATTATCATGTTCAAGCAATACGCTGACCAACCAGAACGACAACAAGCAATGCGAAAGACATGGATGAAGAGGTGGGTTCATGTCCACTTCGCTCTTGGGGTGATTTGAACCTGTCATCAAGACTTCAGGGTTGCCAACCCGACGTTGAGACTTGGCAGCGTATTTTGCAAGTTAGAGCGTTGGTTCTGAATCCAGAAGATGATCCTGTCATGTGGATCAAATTTGCCAACCTTTGCCGGAAGTCGGATCGAATGGCATTGGCTGAGAAAACAATACACTCACTGTTGTCCCCCGAAAGGGTATGGTTCTTCACTTCACACCCAGAGTGTACTTATCGTTGTTCTAGCTCCAGCACATACGTGATGACCAACACATGAAGGCACCGCCAAGTGTCGTCTATGCGCAGTTGAAATACATGTGGGCTAGTGGTGCGCAGGAGGAGAGCCTCACCTTCCTCCGTCAGTTCTCTGGCAGTGTTGCGAGGGATTTACAATCGGAAACCAAGGAACATTCCCAGCGTAATGGTGTGGGAAAGCAGAAACTAGACGAGCTTGCTCGTTTGCTTGCCCGCTGTTATTTCAAGCAGGGCCAATGGCAACTCGAACTGAAAGAAGACTGGGGTGCTGTAAGCATCAACCTAGCCTTGATATCACCATTAACCCTGTCGCTGGCAGCGTAACGTCAAAGACATTTTGTACTGCTACAGGCTGGCCACCCATTACGATCCGAACTGGTACAAGGCCTGGCACACCTGGGCGCTCGCCAACTTCGACTTTGTCAGTCATCTCGAGAGTCAAAAGGAAAGCACAGTTGCCGACGTCCCTGGAAGTGGCCTCGCAGCCCACATAGTGCAGGCTGTCCAAGGCGAGGATCAACATTCTGATGTATGATGCCGATGCTGAGATCATGTGCTACAGGATTCTTCCGGTCCATTGCGCTACGCAACGAAAATGCATTGCAAGACACTTTGCGGTTACTGACATTATGGTTCAAGTACGGCGCTCATGACGAGGTTAGTCAAGTAATGGCCGAAGGTTTCTCGAAGGTGGAGGTCGACACCTGGCTAGAAGTTATACCTCAGGTAAGCTGTGAGAACAATCTTAACTTTGTAATTCTACTCACGCCAAATTCAGATCATTGCTCGAATCCAGACGCCGAACGTCAATGTGCGCCGCAATATCAATAATCTACTTACCGAAGTCGGAAAGCATCATCCCCAAGCTCTTATATACCCCCTCACAGTAGCTTCCAAGTCCTCTAGCGTAACTCGCCGGAACGTTGCTTTGAACATTATGGATCGGATGAGGGAACATAGCCCTATAATCGTTGAACAGGTAGTTTTTGTCGCTTACCAAGACCACTCGAGGCCCTTATGATACGTCTAGGCTCTTTTGGTCAGCCAAGAGCTCATACGTGTTGCTATTTTGTGGCATGAGCTGTGGCATGAAGGCCTTGAAGAAGCTTCCAGGTTGTTCTTCAATGACAAGAACCCTGAAGGCATGATTGCCACGCTTGAACCCTTGCATGAATTGCTCGAACGCGTATGTAGAATTGTGCCGTGCTACCCAAGGATGTTACTTACCTCACCCAACGCAGGGCCCAACGACAGCACGTGAGATATCGTTTGTCCAGGCCTTTGGCAGAGACCTTCGAGAGGCACGTGAGGCTTGTCGCCGGTACAGAGAGTTTGGCGAGATGACGGAGCTGAATAAGGCTTGGGACATTTACTATGGAGTCGGTTTTTTTTGAGCGTTGGCTGTTGAGGTTTTCTCATATAGTTCTCCTTTCAGGTCTTCCGCAAGGTGGAGAAACAATTGCCTCAGCTCACCACGTTGGATTTGCAATATGTCTCGCCCCAGCTTCTGAAAGCACGCAATCTCGAGTTGGCAATGCCCGGTACGCAACACGTTTTCTTTGCGTGTGCGTCCTAAGTTGTCTTCAGGAACATATCAAAGCGGTCGGCCTGTGATCAAGATTGCCAGCTTCGCCACCAAACTCACTGTGATCGCTTCTAAGCAACGACCAAGACGACTATCACTAAAGGGTGACGATGGCAAAGACTATTTGTATTGTCTCAAAGGTTAGCATTATGTGCTCCTTTGTTACTCGTTATCTCATTTCCCTGCCAGGTCACGAGGATTTGCGACAAGACGAGCGTGTTATGCAACTTTTCAGTCTCGTCAACACATTGCTCTCTGTTGATACCGATAGCTTCAAGCGACGCCTACACATTCAACGATATGCTGTAATTCCACTGGCACCTAACGCTGGTCTGATGGGGTGGGTTAAAGATAGTGATACGCTTCATGTTCTAGTTCGCGATTACCGCGACTCTCGCAAGGTGTTGCTGAACATTGAATATCGGTTAATGCTACAGGTGATGAGAGAGGTCTTGCTTTTACTGATCACTCACTCATGTCACAGATGGCCCCCGACTATGAGAATTTGACACTGCTCCAGAAAGTGGAAGTATTCGAATACGCCCTTGAAAACACTACCGGTCAGGACTTGTATCGGGTCCTATGGCTTAAGAGTGCAAATTCAGAACACTGGCTCGAGCGCCGTGCAACCTATACACGTTCGCTAGCTGTCAATAGCATGGTTGGGCACATTTTGGGTTTGGGAGATCGCCATCCATCCAATTTACTCATCGAGAGAAGCACTGGAAAGGTGGTCCATATTGATTTCGGGGACTGTTTCGAAGTCGCCATGCACCGAGAGAAATTCCCTGAGAAAATTCCTTTCCGGCTGACGAGAATGCTAACGCACGCTATGGAGGTAAGGTTACAATCCATTCATCGAACGGCATCTTCTGATGGTAATGTACAGACAAGTGGGATTGAGGGCAGCTTCCGACGGACTTGCGAAATCACGATGTCAGTACTTCGAGCCAACAAAGAGTCCTTGATGGCCGTGTTGGAAGCCTTCGTATATGATCCCCTTATTAACTGGAGGCTCATGCAAGCGGATGTTGACGCCAGGAAACAAGATGGTACTTCGTTGAAACCCAGACGCAGAGGTGTTGGTACTTACTCCTGAACCAGATGCAGACTACGACCCAGGACGAGCTGCCGAGCTCGCAAAAGTTGCGGCATATCCCCAGGCCCCGACGAGGAGGTTACATGCAGATGAGAGTGATATCTTCAATGGTAACTCGCCATTTATTCTTACCAACGTGGTACTGACAAGCGTACTGCAGAGGCCGTTGATGGACCATTTGCAAGACAAGAAGTGAGAAACGAGCGTGCACTGGCCGTATACAATCGTGTGCAACATAAGCTTACCGGTTTGTGCCACGTTTCCTGGTTTGTTTTGACCTTGATTGTTTATTCTATACACAGGAAGGGATTTCGATCCTAATGTGGTTCTTCCGGTTATTGTCCAAGTCGATAAACTCATCTTGCAGGCAACATCACTAGAAAACCTCTGTCAATGTTTCTCTGGATGGTACGTCTTCTTTGGCTGTCTCTACTGAGGTAACTGATCTGGTATTGTGTGAAGGTGTGCGTTCTGGTGACACGCATATGTTTCTATCTATATAATGCTATGATAACCACTTTGTATGACACGTCGGACAGCTAGCTAGTATGCATCTACCATACTATGTAATTGACCACCAGCCCCTTGCGACAAATATGGCAAGTTATGAGATGTATATGTGCGGAATCAATATACAGCGGCTGACCTCTTTCCACGACACAACGCGTATCAAACCCATTCCTTGTCGTTGTCCACCAGAGCCATGCCACGCGGAATCCCGAACGCGAAGAAAGATGATAGTGGGATGCGATACACGTCGATGCATGTCCCTCTCGCGTATGTAGAGTAGAGTCTGTCGGCCGAGGCGCAACTAATCTTCAGAATGAAGGCCCAATCCAAAACATATGGGTGCATCATATCTCAAAACAGAGAGCCAAACGTTATGGGGAAGAAATGCCGCGCGAAAGCAAAAGATGCCAGCGGAGGACACTGCACCTCCCCCTGAACAAAGGTGTGAACTCGTATCACTCCCCAGATCACCCGTGTTTTGGAGCAAACACTGAGCGGCTAGCGCAGACGTGGCTCGAATGTGATTGTCATTCACCCAGGCTCTCGATGGCTTCGCATCGGGAAAGCTTCAGAAGTTACTCCGCTTTCCATTCCAAATGTCATCGCAAGGAAGCATCAGCCGCCAGTTCCAGAGGCGGCTTTCGTCGAGGGTGTTATGCGGCCAAGGAAGAGCCGCAACACGTCGACTAGTACACCACAACCCTCCAATGCCGACGAGTATGCGGTCACCCCAGTGTCCGATGATCCCGTGCGTTAACCCACACCTCTGTACCTGCATGGGTAGCTGACAAGACGGCCCAAGTTTGAAGTGAAACTGGCGTTCATCACGGTGTCGCTTCGGGAACGTATGAAGTTCTACAAGCTTCGGGTCACACAGAACGCGACAAGCATCGCTTCGACTTTCAATGAGCAATTCAAACCGGAAATTATCCCAGAAGTAAATGACCCCTTTCGCGTGGATTGGGTACTTGAACCAGACGATGAATACTTAGTAGGCGAACAAGTACGAGCTTCTTGAACCTGTCGATAGACATGTTCACCAGACTCGTAACAGGCACTTAGGATTTCCGACCCCGAGCAGCTGAACTACACCGTCAGATGGCCAATACACGGATCGAATTTCAACACAAGAGATTATCCATCCGTCCAGATGATATTCGATGACATTAAGATCATCATTTGGACTGCTCTCCATGACAAATACAAGATGACCCGTCAGGACTACAAGGTTTGTGTTAGCTATCGTCATGGCTAGCAGTGATCTTAATGTGCATGTGCAGAAGTATTCCGTGGTTCTTGTCATCCCAGACTTCTATGACCGTTCTTATGTCCGGGAGTTTGTAAACATCCTTCTACCAGGCATGGGTTTCAAGCAGATCTGCGTTCAGCAGGTGCATGTCACGTCAAAAGTTTCTTCGAGGTCTTTTCTCAC
The DNA here is from genome assembly GCA_037178675.1 of Scleroderma bovista. Classification (NCBI taxonomy): domain Eukaryota; kingdom Fungi; phylum Basidiomycota; class Agaricomycetes; order Boletales; family Sclerodermataceae; genus Scleroderma; species Scleroderma bovista. Next base: position 14,234 of record JAYMGJ010000761.1, read on the forward strand.
TTTTCTCACTTCTGTCCAGGTGTCCCTCGCGGCCACCTACGGCGCTGGAATAAGTAGCGCTTGTGTGGTGGATATTGGCGCTGCTTGCACGAGCGTGGCTTGTGTTGACGAAGGCCTGGTAATCGCTGACTCCAGGTAAAGGCGGTAACTTTTTTTTTGGTTAAGCTTTCTAAGCGTTTCTGTAGGATTTCCTTGAACGTCGGCGGAAATGATGTCACGGAATTTCTTTACGTGCTACTCGAAAGAATTAATTTTCCTTACCGCAGTATCAACCTTGCTCGCTGGTATGACTGGCTTGTTATGGAAGACCTCAAGGCGCGGCTATGTACACTGGCCGAGGTAAGGAATTGTTGACAGTGGCCGGGTGTAACCTAACGAACAGGTTTAGGGCGACGTGGCGCTAAACCTGTACGACTTTGTAGTGCGACGGTATGGGAAACCGACTGAAAAATACGGTCTGCGGGCGTATGACGAGATAATACTAGCTCCAATGGTTAGTGGCTCTGGTGTCCCACATGGAGAATTGACCAATCCCCGATCAGAGCATATTTGAGCCTCGAGTGATAGAGTTCGACAGAAAGCGGATTGGGTTACGACCGATTTCTAGTCCAGACGTGACAGAAGAGATCATTGAACTTCCCGCTGACCATGTGGTAAGGTTCATCAGTACTTCTGTCTAGATCGGTTCTTTATCTGGGATACAGACACAGGCCATGATTATTTCCACGCAGCACTTATTACCACCCCCACCTTCTGCAGTGTCGGATCCTCCTTCGGCTCAAGTGCCCGTTCCTGCACGGTCACAAGGAGGTATGAATATCCTATCGTTACAGTTTACCTCACCCACCTCATCAACTAGGGACTCCTCCTATCCAATCAGAGAACGGAACAAAAGTCGAACAGCAAGAGGCATCATTACCCTCCACGGCCAACCCCACGCCACCTCCCACAGCGATTTCTGCGGCAGAACCTGCTGAAACAGGTACGTCGGATGCACCAGCGGAAATCATTCAAGTGGACACGGAAGAGAAAACAACGGCACACCCCACCCAGCCTTCGCATACAGTACCACAGGCACAACTCCGCCCCATCCCGCCGACCTCGAGCTACCCGGGTGGGCTGCCCATTGATGTGTGCTTTGAAGCGAGTAAACTCCCGCTCGATGTAGCTATATTCAATAGTGCTCGGGCGTGCGGCGGTGACGACAAGATTCGCAAGTTCCTCCAGGCTGTCCTAGTTATTGGTGGGGGTGCGCATATACCGGGCATGGCCCATGCACTCGAGAGCAGGTCTGTGTCTCAGTTTAGCATTTTGCCGCTATGATTTTATTTATTTCCAACCGCTGACTGTCGTGTAGATTGCAGGCCATTGCGACGCCCCTTGTGCCGAACATGGAAAAGGTGCAAATTATACCATCGCCAAAGGACGTCGATCCTAGCGTCCTTGCTTGGAAGGGTGCAGCCGTCCTTGGTAAAATGGATTCGGTCGCTGATCTGTGGCTCTCACCTACTGATTGGGTACGTGTACGCTGTCTGCGAAATGGTGAATGTCTCGGTTGACTTGCACGGTACAGGACCTGCTCGGCATGCGGGGTCTGAAGGAGAGATGTTTTTACCTCTAGAATTTATTGGTTTTGTTAACAAGTCAATACATATCGTATACATGGGATACAGCGTCTGAATCTAGTATTACAACAGCCGCATTGGACCAAACGTTATCAAGTCCACCAAGCACCTGGCACTGGTGGGGATCAGATAGGACTGGACACAATGACGGCGGAACTCATCGAGGCAAATGACCATCCGTCTGCGTGATCACCTGCCCCAACGACCGGGTCTGCATGGTACGGAGGGGTGCCTCCTTAAATGCGGCGTCTCACCGCAGAGAAAAAAATTTGTTTTAAACCCCCAAACGATTCTTGATACTGACGAAATCGAGCGACTGCAAATTCGCCCATTTAGTGGCGAGGGATGTCATCTCGGTTCTGCCAGTTCTGTTTGAACGGTGGGAAGGAGATTCAGCGCCGGTGGATCATGTTCGGATTTGAGAGCGGCCACGCACCTGTCTCGTTTGAGCCATTCTTGCCTTGCATGTCCTTCTTCATACCAATCGGCCAAGGGACTGGGAGCAGCTGTGGAGCCTGGATTATCTATGGCATTCGTCAGACCGTTGACCAGGCCTTGGAGCGCACCGTCCATGGCCCTGTTCGGGGTAAAAGGGAACGTGAAATCGGATCGTGGGGGGAGATCGGGGGTACAATATAAAGGACTTCTGCATAAAGGACAGTCAACGGATTCATGCCAACCACCACAATTGCGGTGGAGGCGGGAGAAAAACCATTTCAAGATACAGGTGGCGCAAAACGTATGTCCGCAGTGACGGGCATGCAAGCTGTACGGACACGCCCTGTGCAAAGATGGCTTGTTCAGGATATGTGATACACCGCAACACGAGACCCAGGGAGGCTTACATGATTTCAAAGCACCTAAAATAATGGATTGTTCGGTTTATCGCTTCAGAAAAATACGGCAACGTACAGTATGCATGTGAAATATTCTTCCAAGTACTTCAATTGGGCCTTGGCGTTGTTGGACTTGAATTCATTGACCAAGTTAGTTAGGTCGGCTATTTCGCCGAGGGCACCGTCGAGGCGCTTTTCGAGCGTCTTCAACTGTGAAGGAGGTCGTTTCTGACGTGCCCGTGCACCTGCTGCTCTTCTGGATGGCCCAGGGAGCAGAGTCTCGTGCTCCTCCGCAGGGTTCCCTATATGCGTGCCCCCCTGACGCAACGTTCTCTTCCCGGGACATCCGTTCCGGGAATTTACGACGCTGAACGGTGGCTCAGGATCGTGCTCAACTGAGGCAGATCTAGCGGTGCTGGACCGTTTCTGTACCACTGTCCTAGAACGTTTCTTGCCTGGATGAGACGGTAAATATGAGTATTCATATGGGGGGTCGAAGACGTGATGCTTTACATAAAGTGACTCTACCCCATTGGTTGGCGCCACTGCTTCTGGTACGACGGCCGCCTGCTTGCAATGAGCTGCGCGTGACAGGACCTGTCATGCTCCTCGTCACCATCGGGCGTTGGGTCGTTCTGGTTGGCCTCGCCATCGTTGCGGATGGGCTGAGAGGCGCACTGCGGCTGGTCAACGTTCCCCAATGGAAGGCTGTATGAGTACGCGTGGGAAATTACCGGATTTGGCGTCCCTTGTCGTCCGCCTCTTCAAAGCTTGAATGACGGACTCCGGGATTCCGTACATCGCAGAAAGGCTTTAGTTTGCTTGTTCTTTGTTCCGAGGAAGCTCGATTTAACGCGCGATCCCCCTTCGCACGGCGCTTCCATTTTTATAATACATCCCAGACAAAAGCCTATCAGTGAGTCTCTTGCACTAACCGCTTTTGCGCATGTGGTGGACGCCACAAGCGTGTGGTGGGGGAGGCGGGAGCCCTTCGCTAGGAAGGACTGGTCCCGTGGATGGGAGGGGAAGGGGGGGGGGGAACTGGTTTTCCGGCTCCCGCAAACTCCGGTCACACACAGCCATGAATGTATTACTCTCGCGGACAAAGTTCGCTGACCATACCAGAAAGGCGTGTGCAACTGCTGATTACCCCTAACAGGTTTCCCGGCTATGTCGAGTATGTATATATGAGCCCACGATGATGTGCAGTGGGCAGAGATGAGGCTTCATGGAGGACCCTTGCCCCGGCTGCGGTTGATCGCCACAGCGTGTCTGGCTGGACGCACTCCAAAATGACCTTGTCGATCCGAACATGGACCTTGCGCAACGTTTCGCATTTCCATACCGAGGACGTTGGTACCATTTCAGGAAGCCTGAATCAGTTGGGCCATGTGGGAACACCCAGGCCGCGCTTGCCGAACCCCCAACCCTCGACTCGTTCCAAGAGCCTTGTCGCTTCTTCCAGGCTCCGAACGAACGTGGTGCGGAATGAGATGGGCCTCTTGTTCTTCTCGTTCTTTAATGTCGGATACTTGACTTTTGACACACGACAAGTGACACACACTCACGTCTGTCAATGACCCCGACCAAACCCAAGGATCCACGATGCCGTATGTATGGCCCTCCTTCTCTGTCAACGTCATCGAGACACAATAGATGGCCCACACAAGCGAAAGGTCGACGCCATCCCCAGACCCATGCGGCCGCCATTGAGAAGTCTGATCTACAAGGTCCGATATAGCTTCCAGAGCCGAATACGACTGTGTGTATCGAATTAGATGGTCGAGTGCAAGAGGTCGCGTCTTCGATATGACGCCATTATCCAAAGTCAACACTAATTCATGTAAAATGTATTCAATAATTGGATGGGTGTGACGTGGGTGGCTTTTTTTTTCCTCCGGCCGTCACCGACCGAGGTCTTCCTGTGAGTGTTGCTGCATACTGGCCCTGATGGTTTCAAATGATCTCGTGGTGGCAAGGAACGAGCACGCCATCGTTGGCTGGAGGACAAGTAGCGCCCATTCTCATGGATGAGGTGTGAATGTCGCTGTTTGACGGCTTTGACGGGGGTGATGACACACGTGCCTAAGCCACCAGGGCGACGCTGAAGCTCAAAGACGCAACATACTACGAGGCGTTCAAGAGGTTGGTTTGTGGTCAGATCTAGGTAACATGGATCCAAGGTATCTGTTGCGGCAATCGGCCGATTTAATGGAGGAAGCGGTGATTGGTGGAAAGCACCCGGGCAGTTGGCGAGGTGAGAAAAAAACATCGGCATGTGTGTCCGCTTGCCGTCGGACATCCACCAATGGAAGCATGCGGGATGGATTTATGCGGCGGATGGTGATGATGAAGAGCACAGGCCACAGCCAGGCAAGGGATTTATATTGTAAAGCGAGACCACATGCAGCAGTGGGGGTTGTTAAGAGCACAGAATCGGACGGGCCTGCGCACCGGTGGCGTCGCGGCAGCCATGTCCATGCAAGGGCCTCAGAAACGCCGAAGATGGCAAGGTCGATGCAGTTTTGGAGGGAAAGGGTGCGAATGATATACTTCAGGGTCGGTGTGATCTGCCTAGTGAGAGAACGAGATGCAAGCCACTGTGGAGGATGACTGGATCATGGACGAGAGAGGTGAAGCGTGGTGATCGAGGGCGCCTTTGGGAAGCGGTACATGCCGGTGCACAAACTCTACGTTACATAAGGTCGAGGCGATGAGTTCCAGGTGCACTTTGTGCGCAGACGCTGACGGGGAGGGCGAACGCACCTTCCCATTGGGGGCGATATTGGGGATGCTGATTGGATGCGGCCCATGGCTGCGGGTCCGAACTTTGATGTCAGGTAACGTGATGACATGGGTGTGGGGTGATTGTATGTACGCCGAGTCTCGGGCGGTGCTGGGCCGGCCGCAGCGGGTGATGGCACGGCTGCGGTCCGTGGAGACTTGACGATTAGTCGGGACTCAGAGACGGGACGATTGTCGTGTGATGGGAGATGGGTACTTCCAAATGCAGACACGCATGATTTGAAATAAGAAGCTGTGGTTGTCCTTGCTCGGATCTGCAGATTTCTCCTCTCGAGAAACCAATGCCACCGTTCCGTCACGCTTGTCACGGAGAGGCCAGATCCACATCGGGGCCCACTTGCAAAAGGTGCATATGGTGCGCGTACGGCCTCGTCGACGCTGACTCGGGTGGACATGGACGCTTTGTCATGGCGAGATGCGATGTGTTCACGGTGTTGGCGTAAACGAATCGTTTATGAACGACGCGGCTTCGAACCCGATCACCCCAAGATCGCGTCAACATCATCGCATCTCCGAGTGTCCTCCATTCCTGACCCGGCTCTTGTCTGACGCGACCCTTCTTCTCCCATGACTCTCTCCCAGGTCCTCCTCCAGCCTCCTCCTCTGCTCGCCCTCGCCCACCACCACCACCACCACCGCACCCTCTCCTCCCCGGCAGGCTGCCCATCCCTCTCCGTCGTCGACGATCACCTCTTCGCCCCCCTCGACAAAGAGCACCCCATGTCCGCCACAACCCGTCGTTCCCCGTTCGCAGACTCCGTCCAGTCCTCCATCTCCCCACAGTCCGGCTCCGTCACCACCCCGGACGGCGAGGCCAACTCCCCCTCCCCTGTAGAGATGTCTGCGGGTGCATTCGCTCATCACCACTTCTCGGGTTCGGCAAGTTCCCTCCCAGCTGGTCCGGATTTGGAGGCTTACCGAATGGCAAACTTGACAACGGAGCGCTATTTACGGGGAAGCGATAAATACTCGCACCCTTCACACCACTACCCCCTCCTGGATCAGCGCCGCATGTCCGACCCAGCTATGTATGGCACCACAACAGGCACCTACCCCACTCATCCCTCTTCAGATCTAGCCGCCAACCGATATCATCTCTTCCACAACAACCACTCCTCGTATACCTCCCCTAGATCGTACCCCTTCTCCCTCCATCGCACCCCCTCCCTCGACTCCTCCTCCTCCGACCAGCTCCCCATCTCCGCGTTCGACCACCCAGTCGACATAGACCAGCCCTTGTCCCCCCTCAACCCCTCCTTCTCTGGCGGCGCCTCTCCGAACATGGGTCTCCCAGGCATATCCACCCTCCACGAGGACTACGGTCCATCCCCCCCAGGCACCGGCACCTCTTCCTCCTCAAATCCCATGGCCACGCGCCAGTACCCACTTCACGACGGTGGGTCCCCCCCCAGCTCCAAGCAGTACTCCTTTGTGTCATTGCCCGGAAACGCAGTCAAAAAACGTCCTCGCCGACGCTACGATGAGATCGAACGTCTCTACCAATGCAACTGGCCAAACTGCACAAAGGCCTACGGTACCCTCAACCACCTCAACGCCCATGTCACGATGCAAAAGCATGGCTCCAAGCGCAGTCCAAACGGTACGTCTTCATCCACCGATTTTTTTTATCGGACCAAAAATTCTTTCTTCCTGCGCCCTCGGTCCGATCGCTGACAAACCCTTCCGTTCTTCAGAATTCAAAGAACTTCGCAAACAGTGGCGCAAGGCAAAGAAGGAAGAGGCAGATGCAAGGACTTTGAATGCTTTGTCCATGCGACAGGCACCGCAGCACCACCCCCATCGCCATCTCTCCCGCGAGTCACTATCAGACACGGATTACCCACCCTACCACACGGCGACCCACCACACCGTCCATCCCGACCAGTTTCCGCAGACCCCTTCCTCTGCTGACCTCCACGAGTCCGTCTACCATCGTGACTTGTATGCGCGCAGGCAGCGCTACAACAATGGCTATATCCAATCCAGCACGGCCACCAGCGGCCCAACCTACAACACCCATGCCCTTCACCACTCCAGTATACCCATGAACCGTCTCCCAGCAAACAGTACCCTCCTCACCCCACCTGCGGGCTACGAACCAACCCCTTTGGGATCGGTCAACAACGCCGATGCTTATGGCCCCTACGAGCTGTATGCATCAGACAGCCGTCCAGATTCGAGCCACGGCAGTGTTGGGAGCTATGATGAAAGAAGGCGCGGAGTATCGTACATCGAAGACGGGCGTCCGCGGTCGACCCACCTCGGCCTGGGGTCTGCCCATGGATCGGATTATTAGTGAGAGTGATGTCGTTCTCTGTTTCATTCCTTCTTCGCCTCCATGCCAGTTCCCACCCTCCATTTCGTTGCTTCTTCCTATGGCCTTCTCCCATTCACTCTTGCATGATTTCCCCCGATTAATTTCCTCTCGCTTTCCTCGCACCGTATGTGTAGAATTATCTTCCTTTTCCCCCCATGTTAAAATCATCCTACTATTGGCGCCAGAGCCTTGAGTATACCACCTACAATTTATTATAGTGGTACTCCCCCCCTTCCTCCTACACGTGCGCGCATAGACGACCGTGCTACTCCCCTGTTTATGTCGACATAATATTTTATCGCACTTTACATCATGTCTCTTTGGATTCCCCCCCTCAGGGTCGCCCCTGTGCACACTATAATAGGCTTTGGAGTGGATACCGATACACTTGTACAGAAAGAATCTTGCATGACTGTAGATCTGCCTACTTGCGTGTTATCCGATCGTGAGCCGTAAGGTTTGTACATACACATAAATTGGACTTATTATATCATGCACACAGGAAGAAGATTTTTCACCCTTTTTTCCCCGCCAGAATGGTTAGCTTTGATACGCCTATTTTATCCCATACGCGCGCGCGCGCATCTGAGCAGACATGAATCAGAATATTATGATTGTGGCCACCGAACAATGAATCATGCCATCATCCATGATACGGTTCAAGTTTCCAAATTAGCGATGTGATATGGTGACATGATGAACAAGTCTGTCAAAGTTACTGCAGGAGAACGAACCTGGCGCTTTTCCAGACGTGTCGTGCGTCGTGCTGGGCACTGATAACGGGGGTGGTGGAGAGCGTGCTCAGTGCCCGTTGCCGTCGCCATCGCGTATCCACAGCAAAGCACCTCGGCGTAACCGCAGCCCTCCCGCGGACACCCAGGAATGCAATGCGCCACACGACAAATAGACATGCTTCCCCCCCTCTCTCCTCAGTCAGCACCTAGGGGGAAGTCGCATTTTTTAGGGTTTACACAGCAAGCCTCGAGAGCATCTATATACGGGATGTACCTGGCCGGGTTGTCTGTGAATGGGAGGGCATGCGAAAGGGTGAGGGAAAAAGTCAATCGATCTGCTTACAACCTTGGGGGAGGCGTGTGGGCTACCATCATGGGGTGTGGTTAGCGACGGGAAAGCATGGATACATTCAATTACTCGTTTGTGCCGCGGCGTAGCTAGTAGTACACGGCAGGCCGATTTGGACAATCATCCATGGATGCGTGGCCGGGTCTTCTTTTTATTGTTTGGTGGGTTCCGCCAGGTGCCACAGAGGCTTCGAGGGCTGGACGGGCTCGAGAAGGCGCGTTCTGCTCTCCAAGGCATCCCATGTCTTCTTTCTTTCCGTCAGGGCCCCATCGGACGCCAGAGTGGGTTCGCATCAGCCGAGACCTACGTATCCGAGGCCTTGCATATGGCACGCCTGCTGGCGTGGGCTTGCACTGTCGCTCGTACCATGATTGCCTATGCCGGTAACCTATCTCCCTCATTCCGACATCGTCGCGAAACAGGAATGATGGCAGAAGGCGCCTCTGTAATGCAGCGACATTTCCGCAGTGATTTGTGGCAGGAGACAGACTCTGATGCCAGAACAGCCTGGCCCCAAAAGCGTACCCATAGATTGATTGATCACATGCTGGAAACAGACTCACTGCAAGGGTTGCCCGAGTCGACCAGTGCAGGAAATTGATCGAGAGTCCCCTCTCCCCCCAAGTCAGGTAATACATATGTAAGGCATAGCCGTGACTGTGCGAGATGGGAGCGCGTGCACTAGCGGCGGAGGGAGGGATCGAGACAACCTTGGAGGTGCCTTGCCTTGCCTTGCCTTGCCATTCATACTTACCTTGCCATGCCGAGGAACTGAGATGTGACTCCGTTGTCACAGCGTGCACGGATCAGGATCAAAGGGGCCCACTAGGCTCGCATCACCACCACGTTGTGTCCGTTGCGAGGGTTAGGTTCTGGGGAGGACCCGTCTGGAATCTGGATTGCTGTTGTTGTGCTTACGCATCCATCATGCGGTTGAGAGGGGAGACCGTCAGTCAACGACAGAACCTGTGCTGGGTGCACTGCTGCGACCAATGCAATTGTGACGCATACGATCATCATCATGATCATCAACTATGGCGGCCCCCTCCCCTCCCACGACATGATTTGAGTTCTTCTGCGTGAGGCAAGATGCCACATCCCGAAACCAAAACGTACTCGGGGACTTACTGCATGCTGCATTACCTGTTGGCTTCAGGCTGGTGTTGTAATCCCGAAGCCGTACACAGACGGGAGTCGACGTTTCATCCAGGGCGAGCACACCCGCATGCGTGTGAGAGGAGATGGCCATTGGTCAAACGGGGGCCTCACCCACATGTGTGTTTGTTGTGCTCCCTCCACTGCGGCCACCTGGTCAGCACGAGGTCGGGTACATACCCAATGCATACTTCATACATCATTATGATTATGAGCCAAGGTCCGTGCGCGTACACTGATTATTAACCGCACCGTAAGCGAACTCCGCCCGGTCAAGTCGAGGCGACCGACCACGATCCGAGCAATAACTGAGAAGAAGCACTCACACTGATTCATTCATCGCACCGCACGGTTTTTATGTTTCGCATATCATTCGAAACGTATGCATCATGAATACGGTCTCGGCGACAGTACGGTGTATCAACTACCGGCGACAAGAAGGCTGAATCAACTTTCGGGCCTCGTTCGGTCTCCCAAAAAATCTCAGCGTTGTTTCACAGCATCCCATGGGTATTACTTACACGGCGGTGAGAAAGAGGGACAATAGACGACTCTGAAAGTTCGACAAACTTGGCATGGAAGTTTCCATTTGGCATTTCCTATGTATAAAGGCGGCCGACGAGATGAACTGTGCAAGCGTCATGAAAGTAAATATGTAACTTGCCGTTACACATATGTACTTCTCGATTGTGGCGCCTGCCCGCTTCACGTTCAACTTTTAGTGTGTCCTCAAGGTTGAAAGTTAAAACTTCGGGGATCCCGGACACGAGCGCAAGAACGCTGCACGTGGCACGTTCAAGTGCACCACCAAGTTCAAAAACCAAGTCTTCCCGACCGACCGTGGCAAAACGTGACGAGCGCCCAGATGGCCAGCCTCAATGACTCGGCAGTATAATACCAAGGTGGGCAAGTGGGTTTGAAACCCAGCAGATCGGAAAGTTACTTTTTTGCCGTGTGTATATCGGTTCAATATGACCCCCGAAGATGGGCTTGTCGAGCGCCTCTGGGTATTACTTACATGGAGGGCGATGTCAATGCGATGTTACATGTGTATCAGAAAACCAGTTCCAGAAACATCATGTACTGTACGTCATGTGTCCCAGCGTTGAACTCAAACTTTGAAGGGACCGAAGCGCTTTCAGTCGCTCAACGAGGTCCTACTCGACATGCCCCCTCTTTCATGGTGCTGATTTGGAGGTGAAGTGAATGTGCAGGCTGATATACCGCCGTCGTGCATACCACTTCGGCATTTCAGACCCGATCGAGTAGTAAAAGCGCCGCAATCGGCAAGATATTGCGGCTTCGCGCGGGATTTTGCGCTGTCATCCCCTTTTTGTTCTTTTATACACGGATCTTTTTAGTCGCGTCGATCAAGAAAGTCAGCTTCCCCAACCAAACTTATCCACAATAATAATTATGTGTCGTCGCCACTGTAACTCTGCATGACATCGTGTCGCATCCAACACAGTCAGACAGAAGGCTCTTGCAGGCACTCCAGCACTGAGCGGCACCTCTGTCTTCTCGAGTGACAGCTTGGCGCCTTTCTTGAACAGAACGGTACTACAGTAGTAATAGTTATGTCTCATGTACTCACAGTCTCACACACCAGCAAGAAGTCGTGCTGTCATAATGATCCGTCCAGTAGATGTCTCTGACGCAGGTGCATGTGGTGGACTTCCCCATCCATATGCCACACTTTGCATCACGTGCCTTAGGCAGACAGTGGATCTCGGCAAAGCTTTCGACCCTAACCAGATCTCGTTCTTGAAAAAGCTTCAATCTTCAGCATCTAACGACTTCCGTAATAGATTTTGCACGACGTAAGTGCGTAATTCTGCAACTACTAGCATAACACTATCTTGTGCAGTACTAATACACGCCCATTCTCTGTCCTATTGTAACCCTGACTTAACTCATGTGTCTTCTGTATGACAGAAATTATACTTTTGCCACCTGATACAACGAGGCCAACACACCGAACACACGTGTGACGGGAAGAGCGCGGGAATTACCAGGATGCAAGACAGCGAACAAATAAAACTTAAAGCAAGCAGAGAACAAAAGAAGGACCTACGCCCATGTAAACCTACATCAGAGTTCACTGATGGGCCTGTCTGACTTCTTTGTTCACGATACCTTTCAAACAGGGGAATGTCATGACGGAAACGGTACGGCATCTGAACAGTGGGGAAGATGTTATCTACGGCCCGCTCCAAGGGGCAATGCGGGGACGTACACGGTGCACCAGAGGTCCTCTCCTCAAGGTTCAACTCGATGCTTTGATGGCGACTCAAAAGCAATATATCAGATATGATTGGTGGGGGACTCGTCCTGGCACTCACCGTCATGACGTGTGATGTCAGCCTACATAGAGCCGTCTGAAAAACATTCCGTAACCCAAATCATACGCAAGCGCAGTCACACACCCTAACCGGTCGAATACCGACTATTCAAATAAACGCTGGGCGATTTCGCTCCTCGGGTCCCGAGATCATGAAGCATTATGTGGTAGAGATCGAGGGGGCCGTTTGTGGCGTACGGTACGCCATGCATGCATGCACAAACCTTATCACAGCGACCTGAACCACCCACCATGCTGGTCATCTTCTGGACCACCACGGCATGCCATTACTTGTTGCGCACGAGCATACAACTTCTAGCGCCCTCCAAGCGGGATGACATTAAATCCAAACGGGCCTAGATAATACACACGCAAGTAGGATGCTCGCCACCTTATTGGACATTGGATATATTGGAGGAAGTACCAGTCAAAAGTCCGCAGGGTATGAAGACTCACAGGATAATAACACAGGCGCAGTTTGGTGGATCAAAACGCTCAACAATGATCGCAGTATCAGGATGGGAAGGAAAAAAAAACTGATCACGGTGATAAGACCTCAGTCGTGATGGACGTTTGTCAGAGAACGCACAAAACGGTACATAAAGTTTCAATCAATATCAATAAATCACTGGTTGATTGTGGACCACCTGTTTGTGCCATCAATTGCGGAACCGAATGCGGGTCTTGTCTATTGAATTTTCTGCGCATAGGCGAACGAGTAGGAGCATCGCACTATCTCAATCGGGTTTCAGGCTGTACGCATCTTCGTTGAGCCTGGATGTAGATCGGCGAGCCTGGATAATCCACATGTAGATCAGTTGGGCGTATAGACACCAACGATGAACAGTTGCGTTTCCAGGGTAAATTGATGCCTCGTGACAGGCTGTGAGCGGAGAAAATAACCTTGGTGTCCAGGGCTGGTGCTTGCGTGCTAACGGATAAGACCCACCATGTGTCGTCGTACTGCATTGAGCGCAGCACTGACTTCATTGTACTGGTGTCGCAAAACAGGATATACCCGGATATATTATCCGGTGTCGTATCGGTCGTCCGAACCATTGTGACTATGTCATCAACTGTCGAGCAACAATGTTTCAAAGTCAGCTGATGACGGGGACGTGGATAAGGCGGCCGGAACGGGGAAGACCACTGGAAGCCCACGAGGTGGTACTACTAATCTGCGTCAAAAAGGTTATGCAATATCTAGCACCATCGCAATAGGAAAATACTTACGTTTAAAATAATGGCAATGACAGACAACTGCGGATGGCAATGACTGTTAGGCGTGACCTACCAACGGAACGCCCAAGGTGCTCACACATGCATGAGCGCACTGCTCAGAACGGGTTTCTCTGGCGTCAACACTGCGGCAGGGCAAAGTACGATGATGAAAGGTGAAGTGATACTCCCTGCTGCGGGTTGCAGGTGATTTTGAAACAGATACAATGATCCATATGACGCGGAAATGGCCAATGTTCTGCTGATATTTGACAGGATACATCCAGCATGTAACTCAACTTGACAAAGAACTAGAAAAATGAGTCATACACGCCTTTTCTCGTGCTGTTTGTATTGACCGCGTAGAATTGGAATTAAACTGAAAGAAAAGGCCAATTTTCTGCTCTTCTCGCGCTGCTTCAAGTTGTCGGAATATCTACACTTTCGGCTGTAATGGACACGTCCGCATGGGCTGGCATGCCAGGATGAGGTTCAGGTGAGACAGTAAGTAACCCCCCTCTAAGGCAGCAAAGTGACCCCTCCGCTGACATCATACAGGATTAGATGCCTCTATTGGACAAGTCAGCTCCGTTACTGGTAATTCGACGGTGGCAAAGCCGATATGATCTCCTAGCTGCGGGACTGCCCTAGACCCAATGGCTCCCATGTCGTTCAGACTTGCAGAGATACCTGTGGAGGTCCTGCTCGACAATTTCCTACCTTTGCTGCCTGTTTCCGACTTGCTTAATCTTGGATCAACGAGTCGACTCTTCTACAATCTGTGCAATGACGATACCTTTTGGAAACGCAAAATACAGGACGATTTCAATTTTCCGTGCGACGATACGGCGAGGAGTAGTGGATGGAAATTTATATACCGTGGTTTGAGCCATCCACGCACTTATGTCTGGGGGTGAGAGAGATTATGGTCTTCCGACGGTCATCTGGCGCACGCATACTTAATTATTCGTTCACATTGTAGAGAGGCGTCCAGAGGACGATTGGGCCTAGTGAATCTCCCAAAGAAAGCCGTTGGGGACGCTCCATGGCCCCTGCCACTTCGAATTGGCGTTCCTGGTGTGCGTATCGTGAACTTATCTGCGGCGGGAATGTGTGTACATCTGCGTCCATTAGAACGACTGAGTTGAACCTACCCACTCAGGTCATTCTTTGCCATGGATTCTAAGGGGAATCTGTATGCTTGGGGTATGCTGTTTGGTCTAGCATATTCCATCCAGCCCTTTTTGGCTGACATACTAGTTAGGCACTTTAGACGGGACAGCGTTCGCCCCTCCAAATAAAGGATATTCTGCACCGGGAAAAGCGGCTAATATCCCGATGCGACTAGACCTTCCAGTTGCGATGCGGAGCATAAGGTAACATGTTACTCATTTTGTGCACAATTAATGTGACTGATTTCGTCCGCAGCTGTGGCAGGCTACATGCAACGACCCTGGACGAGAACCTACATGTCTGGATATTCTTGAGCTTTGGGCGACCATTCAAGTTAATCACATCTTTCCTTGATGCAAGTTCTGCCAGTGCATCACCCTATCAGGTTTTGTCCGGATGGAGCTTCTCCGCCGTGTTGACAAAGACAGGGGATGTTTACGTTTGGTTTCCGTGGGGCGAACAAATGGCACGGGAGATCTCCGAGCACAACAGTACCATGGATGAAGAAGGTCGGGATGTCCGTGAATCGGAAAAGGGTGTTATTTCCTGCGTGACTTGGGAGCTCGAACACGATCCACATAAACTGCCTAGCCTCCCTTTACTGCCGTCACTAACTCCTGGCCCACATGTAAAGGATACTCATCTGATTAAAATCGCAGCACTGGAGCATCATATCGTCGGACTGACTAACTATGGACACGTTCTCAAGATCCATCTCCAAGAAGGCGATTTATCGAGGCCATTGACATGGGAATATGCAAGTCTCATCGCAATCTGTTCGTAGTTAGCTTCTGATCATCTATGTAGCTTCCTTTGTTTTCTGAACCTAGCAAGATCAAGCAGCATGTGACATCTGTTGTTCCGTTGCTGCAGTTCCCAAATGATATTCGGATAACACACGTGGGCCACATCTGTGTACATCCCGTACTCCCGAGCTTACTCGCTTTACAGATTTCCGCACAATATAGAACTTTTGTTGCATATTCCACCGGATCCAGCTCTGTGGTACTCAAGGGAACAGACGAAACTCCCGTAGAAGTTCGCCCTGAAATTGTCCCTGAATTGCAAAACCGCAATATCATTTCTCTTGTGATTGGAGACTATCACTATGGCGCGCTTACATCCACAGGAAAACTGTTGACGTGGGGAGATTTTTCTCGTGGTGCGCTCGGTCTTGGAGACCCTACGGCCATTGAAGCCGGTCAACCGGGTGGTTATCCTACCGATCGTCAGAGACAGGCCGCTTCGGCCCACGGCGGGCCGTACCCTCCAAGGCTGACGGAGCCTACCGAGGTCAGGTTCGACCACCATGAGAAAAGGAGAAGGAGAAGGTTTTGTTTTGCAGCTACGGCAGCGGGATGGCACACAGGTGCACTGGCCATTGACCTCGAGGTATTGTATCCATATTTCATGGCATGTTGAGCCCAGTCTCAACGTCTTCGTTTGCATCAGCCCGACCAGGAGGACGAGGACGAAGACCCCCAGTTACAGATGCCAGGAAGTTTTCAGCCGGAACCTCCACAATATAGACCAGCACACCTGTCAATATTCCGAGTTGGATTTGCAGGTAGAGGCCGAGGTCTGGGTGGAAGGGGGCTTTGAGGAAAACTGGCTGCTGCTAGTGATCGGGGGCAGTGTATGAATAGGCTGGGAAGCACGATTCTTGGATAGTGGAGTATACACATATGCACTATTTTCTCTCCTTCAGAATTGACTGTTAATACTGAGTATGGATCGTTAGTGTTCCCTCGGGGAGGGTTGGTGGGCCACGGAGGCCTGCGCTAGCCAATCCCTTACTAGTCAGGTTAGCAGTAATGTACAACACCTGTGAGCATGAATTCACTCTGACCGGCGCGATTAGTATAATGCCAATAAAAAGGCAGAAGCTCATAATGTACTTCAATCAACCACTCTGCCACGAGGAAGAAAAACTTTGGGCCTGGCCGGGAATTGAACCCGGGACCTCCTCCATTTGGAACACCCTAAGAAGGAATCATACTACTAGACCACCAGGCCGTCGGGAGTGGCGTCCACTGGCTTAACAAGTGAGCAAGACACCCAGTTAAGGCATCGAGCACCCATGTTTGTTTTGGAACCTTGTGCCGCAAATCGCTCCCATTGTCATTGGCTGCCGGGAGCGTCGTTCGATTCATGTAACGAATGACAATTGACCCAACGCCTCGGACTTTTCACATTTTTTAGTTCGAGTTCCCCTTTTAGACAGTCGTTTATTCGCAGATTCGTGTATTTATGCAAGGACGTAGATACTGGATGTATTCTCCCCAGTCGCCCCACCACATAGATTGCCTTAGCCAGTTAACCTTCCTGAATGGCCGAGATCCCCTTCACCACTACAGGAGATGCATTTCTTGAAGAAATTGTCAATCCTGAGAAGTTACGGGTTCTCAATCGCCAATGATCTCAGCTACGGGTAGGTTTTTCATTATTCGATTTAGAAAGACATAGAGGTCAGTGAAGGCGTGGGGGCTTTCGTGACCGGAATTAATGATGCGTAGGTAACGAGTACTAGTAAAGCAACAGAGGCTTTCCCATGCATCTGTTGTATGCCTTTGGACTACCAGAGCCGCGACAAGGTGAATGGCGAATCCAAGACGGTCACTCTGTATGTATTGATACTTCCATCTGCGAAGTTGGCCTGGTCGGCGTCGGCGTGACTGCCAGCCGAGTCAAGGAGGTCAATATCTGGTCAAAATTCGTCGGGATTCTTTCTCTTTTTTTTGTTGTTCTGGAACAGATTATACACATACAAGTGCCAGAGTTACATGAAAGAGGCCTTAGTTCAACCAGCATATGGACAATGCATTGGTGAGCATCAGCAAAAGAATATTGGAAACCAGTTTCCAATGCTTTGTGGACATTTGTCTTCCAATATTCTTTTGCCATTTTCCCCATGCTGGTCGAGATGATCCATTTCCTGGCTGATACTTAGTAAGGGCAGCACATCCAGTTGGGTCCTAGGTACCAAAGGGCCGGAGTATATCCACATAGACTTGATAAGAACTGAGTACAGAGGTCAAGATAGGTCAAAACCCAGCAACCCAGAGGAAATGATAGTATATCTTGTGACGCCTCGTCAAAAGGATAGTAATCACTGTCAAATGCGATAAGACCCTCGGCGAGAATGCTGTAAAAATTGGAGTGGCCGATGAGATAAGACCGCCTGTAGGGCAAGTTATTATGGGAATGGCAGCCGGCTGAAGAATGTCAACTCTTGCGGAGACAAAGGATGAATATCAATGCATAAGTGTTTTGTTTGCCATAGTATAAATCGATACATTCATTAGAACCGCGAATATTAAACAAATATAACTCAGCCCGAGTTACAAACAAGCTAAGAGTGTTACGCTCTCTTTGCCTGTAGGGCTCTCGGTTGATCCATCACCTTTTTGAATCGTGAGACATGTTTCACCGACTGATAGAAAAAATAACTTGAAAGGAATCTTAAACGGTGACGAGTGTGGATTCGTTTGTGTGGCGCTTGTTGCGAAACCGTGCCATAACGCGATGGACAAGTTTAGCGCTGCGTATCAAACTGGCCTCAGGGAAAGGTTGAGACGATCGGCAGGTGCTTGGCGGGCTGGAATATCCATGGGCCCGGTAGACAACAAGAGAGTCGGAGCTGCCTGCAAGAAACTGGGGAGCATACTAAATGGAACATCTGTGAACAGTGAGTCGAGGAGAAGAGCAAAGAACGAACAAGTGGGTTGTATATATAAGCTTGCCGACGGCGGTAAGCTGGAACTCGCTGCAGTTGATCATCGTCAACTTCGACACTCTTACGCTTCCGGGACTGTGTCAACAGCTGCTGTGAGGGTGGGAGCAGAAAAGAGTTCGATACCCACGTTCATAGTGTTTGGGTACATCGGCGCCTTGCCCTTCTTAATATATTGTTTGTGAGCCTTTTCCTCCCTGCGAACAAAGGCAAAGAAGTCCGCATAACTTGACCCTTTATCACTTGAAAGGAAGCAGTCTTGGGCACTTGGGTTGAGTGGATATCTAGGAATGCTTTCTTGAGAGGTCGTCCTGACCAAAGCGTCTGAGGAGTCGACATCTTTGGTCCCTTCCTGCATATCTTCGTACTGTACCAACTTCTTACCCTTTTCGTCTGGGCCAGAGCTTGGTCTGGAGTAATTAACAACAGTATGGGTGAAGAAACATTCGCCGTCCAACATTACGGGAAAAAGAGTGTATGTCCCTCCAGATCTCTTGGGAGCATGTTCTGAAGCGGGTTGTAGCGTGTAAATAAAACGGGGTTCAGTTGGAGATGTGGCAGAGCTTGGTGATGAGTTGGAGACAAGGACATGGCAATCAGTGGCGACAGTATAATCAACCTTGGTTATAGGATTAGTCTGACAGAAAGCAAACGATAATGCACCGACCTGTGGGGTAGATGTGGAAGGCCATTGACAGTGAACCACGGATAAACTGCCAGTGCTAAGCTGCTTAATTTGAGGGATGGTCAATTGTTTTGGTGAGCCACCCTGACCATCCAAGAAGGATAGGTGACTCGGTGACAATGCTAGAGAGAGCGAGGGATTATAGATGCATTCTGGACTCCAGAGAGTTATTTGCATAGCGGAATCCTCCCGCTCTAAAAATGCTTTGGTCCCGGCTGATAGTGAACATGAGGGAGAGGGGCTGAGTTCATCCTGTGGAATAGCCCAATGTGGACTGCGAGACGTTTGCGGGGACCAGATACGACGCAGAGCGGGTTGCCGAACGCGATTCTTCTTCGACTTCACGACACCCAGCCTCGGCAAGGTAAGCCTCACTCGGTTGTTATGAGTCGACTGAAATAACCGAGAAGGCATTCCGACGCTGGAAGTAAAGGTTAGTGAAAGATATCACATACCCCAAATCCTCTACTTGAGGGGTAAGCCCCTGGCGAGAAGGAGCACGAATAAGGAGGCACTAAAAATGACTAGGTTCACCCCACAAAGGACTTGCATGTGGCCAAAGAATAGCATTTGTTGTGCGGAACCACCGTTGCAGATAGAGGCCGTTGGTCATTGATTGAGCTCCCGAGTACGGTGATATCCGCCAGGGTCACCGCACATATGATGGCGGTACTAAGCGGTACTGGCAGTAGCTCGCCCATGCAGACAAGAGGGTGAACACCTTTGCAATTGGATGGCGTGCATTGAATCAACGAACAATATTTACAACCTCGTCAGCGGCCCCGAAACGATTTGAGGACCTTTGAGGACGGTTCCCGGAACTCTCACGCTGGCCCGTCGGTCACCTCTGCGGCAAAGTTGCATACGACCGAATTCGTTGCTCTCGTTCGTCCATCCGCCATACAAACACATCAAGATCACGGCGTCGACCTCCGAGACTGGAGGCTGAAGCCATCTGTGACAGCAGTGTTTGCCGTGCATCTTCCAGGCTGTCCAGTGTTCGGTGGGTGTCTTCCAACAGCACCCTGCCGCTCACGCCATCATCAACATAGTCTTACCACTGCTTGATCCTACTGAACTCATTTATACCCCGGTAGGACCCTCTTTCAAACTCGACATCCCCCCCATCATTTCGTTCAAGTGGTCGTACGAGAGAATTCAAAGGGTTCGTATGGCATTCACACCTTTTGTCTGCACCTCACCCGGAATACTTTTGTATGACGGGCCAACGGACTCCACAATTTTTCTCAGAAGACTTGAAACAGCTGGCTCACCATGTCCTTCTAACAGCCTCCATCATATTTGACGTCCTTTTCTAGTACACGCAGTAAGTCACCCTCCAGTCTAATCTTGGCACGATGATATTCCGTTATTCTATTTGCACGTCAGTCCGACCTACATGTGTAGGAGAGACGATATGTTTCGCCATTAATCTGACCATCCCACTTCTTACTTTTGGACTCAAGGCTGATGTTTATTTTAGTAAACAGATTTCCGCGGAGTGTATAAGGTTTACTTACGGTCTCCGAATCTGACTGAGCATCACAACTCGTTCTACTTCCCTTGTTTAGTCGATTCCACCCATGGCAGCTGCCAACAATACATCGACAAGTGGTTCTCGCACCACATCTCCCTTGGCCACCAATGGCGTTCGGTCGAAGTCGACGACGGGGCTTATACCTACTAACCATGTTACAACAAGAGAGGGCACAACTGTGCGCGCTCGGATTGA
The DNA here is from genome assembly GCA_037178675.1 of Scleroderma bovista. Taxonomy (NCBI): domain Eukaryota; kingdom Fungi; phylum Basidiomycota; class Agaricomycetes; order Boletales; family Sclerodermataceae; genus Scleroderma; species Scleroderma bovista. The sequence goes on from JAYMGJ010000761.1 coordinate 34,937, forward strand.
TCCAACCCTCACCGTCGAGGATGTTGTACGCCAACTATGTGTCAACCTCAAAGTTACAGAACCCTCGACCAATTTTGCTTTAAGAGATCGTGACACGGAAGAGCTTTTAACCAATGAAAACCTCCGCAAGAAAATAAAAAATAAAGCTCATTTAAAGTTAGTACCATTGCCCAACAGTGGATCTGTGCACTAACGATGTTGTCACCAAGGCTTGTCAATTCTTCGGCTATCGAAGCGGCGAACATTGTCCAAAAGCTGAGCTTACGTGATGACAAGACATTGAGATTGTCTTTATTTTCTTTGCAGAAATTCATCCGGGTGCGTAGCTTTTGGCGACTACTTGTGTAAACGGCCTTAAATTTGTTTGTAGGAAGAGAAGTTTGCGCAAGAGTTTTTGAACCGGGATGGTCTCCGAGAGTTAGTCGATGTAATTAACACCGCACATGGGAACACTCTTGCTGTGCGTAGTGTCTGACGGTCCATTACGAGTACTGAATGATCTTCTCAGTATGCGCTTACCGCAATGCAAAATCTTATGGATCTTGACTACGGCTGGTCCACGCTGGATGACAGCTTTATTTTCAAAGTTGTCCAGATATTATCATCACCCCAATCTCTTATCAACGTCTGCAGGCCTGCCACTGCGATTTTGAAGAGGCTTGTAGAAGCTGACCCGATGAATGCTCCCGGTCCACTCATTGCAAGTTCAAGTCGAAGTTCGCCCATGGCTCCCCCGGGCTCAGTGTATAGATACGGATTCCTGAGCGTGTATGAGCAAATGCGGCTGCACAAAGGATCGTTAGATACAGTTGTTAGCCGCTTGGGAAGTGCCGATACCGCTATGGCACAACACAGGTATGTACTTCATGTGACATACAGCTGCCCATGCGCCGGAGATGACATTGTATCACGCAGCATAATGCTCATCAATTCATTATTGTCTCATGTCCATGATACCCGCTGGGATGAATTCATTACCGACCTCGAGCGGTTGAACGTTCGGAAAGCCGTCATAGTATGCCATCCTCTGGATATCACCGGAAATTGTCCTCATTGAGCTTTATCTTGCAGCGACTGATGTCTTCGCATGTTGTTGACGATCTTACTTCCTGCGTTCTCGATTTCCAAGCAAGCATTGTTCGCGTAATTTACAGGAAAAAAACCACCCTTGTAGAGCCTGAAGTAGAGCTCCCTCATGAAGCCGCCCTTCAATTTATCTGGGAAAGTAGCAAAGTCCAGCAAGAGTTTGATGCAGACGGGCAAATCTTGAAATGGCGAAAAATCGGTTTCACCAGTGAAAGTATTATGGAAGAATTTCAGGAAGTCGGAGTCCTAGGCCTCGACTGCCTGGTGCACTTCGTACAAGACGATCCAGAGTTCTTTTCCAAGGTATTGACACCACCCGATTCTTGTGAATTATACTTGATTTGCCGTCGTAGGTCGTTTTGGAGCAGCTTAGTCGGCCTGAGGAACGTCGATGTCCCATAGCCAAGGCATCGAGTGAAATTGTGGAGCTACTAGCCCAACACTGGGTAATCTTCGCTCCAGCCTGTGCGTACACATACTTTCTGGTGTACATTCTGGTGCCTTCATTTTAATCCATCTTAGACTCTACCTCGGGGACCTTTCAACCCTTCTTCCTGAACTTTTACAAGGTTCATGATTTGGCTTTGCATTTCTTTTTGCGTATGTGGAATGAGAGTGGTTCAGCTGCCGATGATTTTGGCCGGATAGCTGCCCTGACCAGAAGCCAGTATGTGCAGGTCTCTCCACATCAACCGATCGCTGAATATCATGATCCAAGGATTAAAGTTGCACTACAACGGGAAAGCGTCAAGCCATGGCATGAAGTCGAGCGCGATTTTCTTGAATGCGAATATCGTGCAGTCAGGGACAGGCAAATGCAGGAGCTTGAAGCAGAAGACGATCTTCTGAGCAAAGTCCCAGTACGGTATGTACTTGGTGGCTGTTTGCTTTAGCGTCATCTTAGTTTTTGTGCGCGTTTCTCAGGAATCTCAAGGAGAAACTGACCCGGGAGTCTGCCGAGTTCGTTCGCCAACAAAGGATACATTGCCTACTTCAGGGCGCATGGTTCTTAAATGGCGTCCCAACCTTGCACACTGGGCCTACTCGACGGCCTAATGGGCAGTGGCGATTTATGCGTCTTGTGAGCTTCCATTTGGCTCGGCCTCTCTGCTCACCGCTCACCACTGCATCTGCCCAGGACAACGGCCTCAAATATCTTCATTATGTCGACACTTCTGCCAAGTTCGACATCCGAAATGGTTTGGAAGACCTTCCTGAGCGCATTGAGATTGCGTCTGTTAGTCAAATCTCCACCGGTACCTGTGCGCCACCTCCAAACGTCGTCCGCGACCATCCAGATTTACCTGCGGCGGTCACACCCTCACCGTTGTCGTTCTCACTCCTGAGCGCTAATGGAGAATCACTGGCCGATCAGCTCGCCAATGACCAGTCCAGGTGGGCCGATTGGACAGATGGTTTGAATATGCTTAGACGGGACAGCGGCCACGTTACATCCGAGGAAACAGCGGGATACATCAAAGCGCTTACTGAAATTGGCCTCAAAATCAAACTCTTAGGTACGTCCGTCCCCACTCTCGCCTCCTACTGGCACTGAGTCATGCATTCCAGACCTTTCTGGCGAAAAGGTTGATATACCCAGCGGACTGGTAGGCGGACCGCCACCCACCAATACGGACTTTTTCTTCTCAGACCTGCTATGACGGTCTTACGGTGACCTGTAATGATCTTTGTTTAACTCTTAACTGTAGCTGGCTATCATGTGATACCAAGATGCGCGATGTGGAATAGGTGAAAATAGAGATGTAAACCATCCTCTACTAGTTAGTCATCGATATGGCTACTGTCATGTAGAATAAGAAAGGGTCAGCAGGAGTTAGGATGCAGTTGATGCAGTTGTACGTAGGTGATGTACATGCAGCAGTTGAGGCAGATGATGCAGGAGTCAACAAGTACAGAACATGGCCGATGCTGGATATAAAAAAGCGATCGAAATAAAATGCATGAGGATTTACGGGGGTTGAACCCAAATTATCGTAAAATGAGTGTCGTGGTGAGTTGGATCATAGCGTATCGGCCAGTGACGATCGTGAACGTGGTCGTTCGGAGAGGCTAGTTGAGGTTGCCGTTGACGTGCAGAGAGTTATCCCCGTTCGCACGAGAGGCTGCATACTTCTCCCCAGCCTTGAAAAAGGGTACGAATATGGCTTTCGGGTCTTTAAAGTCATTATGAACGACGTTGACGAGATAGGAGTTGTTCATGACGTCCATGATGAGCTGCCGTGACGTCGAACCAGCTTCATGTACGTTGGCCCACTTGACCCCTAGTTCGTACGCCTCGTCCTAGCATATCGCAATAAACACCGGTATCATTTGGACATGAAACAAAAGAAGTCACCTTCCATGCCATAAAGCTGATGGCTTCGACAATTGTTGGCTGTATGATTTCCTTCCCAGGAAAGACGCCCCAAGTGACGGCGTTTGGGCCCTCCGAATGACTGTTCGTGCGCAGGTCGCCCTGCTTGTTGATGACATAATAGGTCATGAAGCTATCGGTCTCTATCTCCGAGAGTAGTAACTCAAGTAACTCCCCGTTCACAAAGAACTCTAGATAGGCCTGAATGCCGGTGAGCCCAACGTGACACTCCATCCATTGGCTCGTAAAGTACGCACCTTCTGATATACAAATCCGCTGCTTGGTCCCCACCCGAACATAGGATCATCACTGCGCGCACCGTTAACGGCGGGTTGCGAGTTGATAGTGAGGAACCCAAGTTTGTTCATCTTCGCCAGTTCTGGAGCGATAACCGAGGTTTCACCAGAGACCGGTTGGTCTGACCATGGCAACGCGGACAGTTTCTTCTTGCAGAATTGGGTGAATAAGGCAGAGATGTCGCTGAAAGTCTTTGGTTCTCCCCACAGCTTCAAGGCCTCCTCTTTCTGCAGACCAAGACATGTAGTTAGGCCAGTTTTCGAGGCGAAAGGTGACAATACATACCGTTTGCTTCAATGAAACGCCGTAACCGTCGAGTTCGCCGTATGCTGGACTACGCGAGTCGCCGAAACGCCCATTGGGGAACTCATCCCAGTTCTCTGTACGCGACAAGTAGGACTGTGCGCGGTTCGCCCAGAAGATGGGACGAATGTTCTCTTGTCGCCGGTTCGGGGTAAGGGACTAAGAGCGGGACCGAATAAGCCAGGGACATAGGTTAATGATGATGCAATGCATACCTGTCTCCAGGGGAGTGGCTTGACAGTTTCCACGCGGGGTACCAAGTTAAGCTCCTGTAGAAGCATCTTGGTGCCTTTCTCGAGATTCATAGTGTAAAAGTGTAGTCCGCGAATACCAAGGTCGGCGTCGAGAATTTTGCGACACATATCTGCGACAAGTTTGGTGCCTATCGCCCTAACCTTTTCGTCATCGTTCTTGTGCGGCTCTAAAGCGTCCATAAAGGACTGCGGAATTTTGGTCTTTGCAAGGGAAGTGGCCTTGAGAAAGCCATTCCAGGTCTGTATGGGTGCAATTCCTGGTACGATGGGAATGGTGATACCCGCCGCTCTGATTGCTTTCACCCATTCTATGAAGACATCGACCTCGTAGAACATCTGAGTGAAGATGAAGTCGACACCAGTCTCAATCTTCGCCTTCAAGTACTGGATCTCGAGGTCGCGTTCTTCTGGAGAAAGAAGCATGTTCTGTGGGAAACCGGCCACTGCGATGTCGAAATAGTCATCGTAATGCTTGTGGATGTGCTGGACCAAATCAACGCCATGAACGAAGCCTCCTTCCACCGCCTCCCATTCGTCTTTACCCTGAGGTGGATCTCCACGAAGAGCAAGAATGTTGCGGCAGCCATGTTTCTTTGCTTCCTGTTGGATATTGTTATGAGTTTCTTCAAAGAACGCAGAAAGGGGAGCAAACTCACTCGAAGTGCGATGTCTACTTTCTCCTCTGGCATATTCGTACACGTCAAGTGCATGCATGTCTCGATACCGAGAACGCCCTGACATAGTCTCACCATTTCCGATGTGAGTTCTGATGTCCGACCACCGGCGTTCCTGCGACAGAGTGAGATCATGCATCGGTGGGACACCCGAGTGGCCACACACCAAGTGATATCAATAAACTCTGGGCCCAATGCCCTCATTCTTTCTATACGATCTAGTAGATTTTGCAGGCCCTAGGGTGAACAGACAGATGTGCCGCAGTCAATTTACTAGCTGAAAGAATTGGACCAACCTGGGCTGTCCGAGGAGGGAAATACTCGAACGACCACCATATTTTTCCCTCTTTCTGGGACTGCTCGATCTTTCTGCTGATTCTCATGGAGAAGAGATGGGAGAAGAATTCTGGGTATTGGTCGTCGCAACTTTGGTTTTGTACCCACGTGACTAATTCTTTTGTTATCGTACAACATGAATCATCACACAGGGCTTATCAGCTACTACCACTGGCAATATACATGATACAAGTCACGATCACAAGGCCAGAGACAACCGTCATAAGAGAAAAGTGCACTCTGGACAGGTCTCAGGGCGTCAAGCCAGGAGAGTCGAGCAGCCCAACTCACTTCGTGCCCACGAGGAATGCCCTGACTTTGAGCAAATCCTCCACACCCCTGTGGTACTCCCACACTGCTGCTGCCATCGTGAGCACTGCAGCGATGAACTGGAGTATCGAAATGGGAAAGTTGGGCCTCTCCTTCGAGCCCGGCTTGTCTCCTGGCGCTGGGAGGCGAGTGTCCAGCAGTGTAGAGCATGAGAGTAGCAACAGCAGCAAGATCAACTTGAAGTGTGACAAGTAGTTTCGCTCCAGCATGCAAAAGTCGCGCACGCTGCTGCCCGCAATTTCACTCAGCAAAGGCATGGTCGTGGTTTGGTCAAGGCAGAAAATCAACTCACGTGCTGGGACGTGTTATTTTCCCGTGTTTGTCTGCAGTTGGTATTTCTCTCTTTCCACAAACTTACACCCTTGCCAGGGCAGTTTACGAGCATTCACGACACTAATGGGAATCTTCAAGAAGTTCTTCTCTATTGGAAGTAAAAAGTCCAAAAAGCGGTTCGCAGCAAATCATGCTGCTCAGCCTCCTGCCCTCCCTTCTCCGAAACAACTCAGGGTGTTACAAGAGGACGAGGCAGAAGAAGCCGTCAGCCGCTTGTTGCGATCATCATCCGCTCGTTTTGCTGCAGAGCCCGAGGCAGATTTTTTGTCTCTCCCCCCTTTGCGTGAGTCATCGCATCCCAGAGATCGTCTCGCAAATGTGACGGTTAGACAGCTCATCCTATCAACAATGTCATCCCTACCCCAACTGGTACGATTGCCAGCGTTTCGCAGCGGAGCACCTACTCGGTCACTCTGCATGGGCGAACTGTCCACAGTCGCACAGAATTCCCTAATGCATACCCACCAATGGACCAGATATTCACTCCCAAGCGGTCGCTCACGGACTCGGTCCGCCGTCGTTCCAAGAGCGTGCCAATAACTCCGCGCGATAAGAACCGACTGCTGACCCTTCGCCAAGACCCATCCGTTGCTAGTTTGCTCAATCATTACGATGACAGGGGATGTCTTGACTCTGGCATATTCTCGAATTCGCCGCCATCGCCTCCCAGGGAAGGCCGTGTACAGAGACGTCGCACTGGATCAACGTTGCGCCAGCTCCTCGGCCACCCGTCATCACCAGAGCTCAGAGATACCAGCGCTGATATATCATGGGCGGACAAATTTCTTGGGTCAGTTTAACTTTTACTCAATAGGAGCTTACAGAGTACTCATGATCATGCCACGTGCAGAGAATCTGACGAAAATTCCACTCTGTCCTCGGACCCTCCAACTCCTGCAGACACTCGTTTCACTGACGCTCGTTTGAACCAAGCTGACCGCAGCATCCTTTCTACGGAGTGCGAATACCGTACTTTCTCATCGCTGGAGGTCGAGCTTAGCGTTTCAACGGATCAAGCCCATCACCAAGTTCACGACCATACTATGACACCACAAAAAGCTTCAGAAATCTTTGGTTTCCTTGCTGAGAGGAAGAAGACACCGGAGCCACTACTACCCTCCCGACTTCCCCAACTTAAGTCGACATCTCGTTTTTCTCCTGAGCCTCTGCATGTGGATAACCATCGTTTTGATGTACCTCGTCGTAATAGTGCACATATACCCCGAACAATATCTCCACCGAGCCATCGACGCTCTTCCACCATTTCTAGCCCCACAAAAACAAATCCTGGTGGGTCGATAGCTGCTGTGCTTCGAGGCGACGCCCATAGAAGTAAACCTCTTCCGGTTGTGACTGAGAATCACACTGGACAGAGCGGCCGTGGGCCGCGCGGACCACGTGCACCACACAAGATCGCCCCACTCTCTGCGAATGGAATCGATGTCGTTCTAGCTCAGGTAGGGGATACTTTACTGCACCCGAGTGGTGGGTATACTGCCACGCGACCTGCTCTCAGCGAGAAGTCAAATGCTAGAGCCATGTACCCGAGCCCAGCATGCACCCCGGCCACGAAGTCGCATATACCCAAGCTCCGTACGGCATCTGGTTCTACTGTAAAGTCGGTAGACTTGAAGAAAGAGGGCGAGGGGCCGACGGTCGGCCACTTTACTTCTCGGGCAACTATACCAGCCCTCTCGCTGGCCACGCCGAAAGCTGCTGCACAGCCGCCTGTCATCACGGATGAGACACCCAATGACGAGAAGGAAAACAATGTCACGTCTCGTCTGCCACAGCCAGTGACACCCGTCAGGCCACTCGGGTTCCGCCCCCCATATATCACCGAGCCACCTTCCCCAGCGTCTTCCACCGAGCTTTCGCCGGTAGCGAAACAGATGATGGCGAACCTGCGCCAGCAGCGCATGTTGGCCCGCCAGAAGGATCGACAGACGAGCAGACTGGGGAGCAGTCAAAGCAGGATTCGTTATTGATTCCCACTACCACTTTCACTATTTTTTTTTTTGCTTTTGTGCCGCAAATTGTTTTGTTTTGAACAAGGACTCGCACTTGGGCCGAGAATTTTATTTATTGGGTCTTGCGGTACTCAGCCATGCATGTCGCTCTTTCCTTTGCCTTGCAGGTTCTCGGCCATGTATACATCTCTACTTGTTACTCTCGTTGTACAGCTGTAGATCTGTGTGTGTATACTCGTCCGTTATCATGTGCCCCTTAATGGAAACCGGATTCATTTTCGGGACGGAGCTCTAAATGGTCACACGCCCTATCTTCAACCAAATACCGGACTCTCTCCTTTACTTCTCCTCGTGTCCACAACGCGCTGATAACCATACACACGACGTAGAGGACAGAGAACAGATATTTGCAAGATGGTGCAGCTCTATGGCACCGTGAAGACCATGAACGGAGATGATTTGGTCGTGGACGAGCGAGAGGGAACTCTGAGCGAGGGCAGCGCGCTCCTCCAAGGAAACGCCAGCGCACGACCCAGGGAGGGTCGTGCGAGCATTACTAGTTGTGTCAGCAACCTTTCAAACACGATCATAGGGAGCGGTGCGTATGCATACATGTTCTAGCACAGAACAAGATAACCGAATGAATGCACCATTGCTGCAGGGATGCTGACATTTCCACTGGTACGTCTGGCGTTGATGTCTGATTTACCGGGGCACTTTATGTACTGCATTCTAATCTAGACCATGGCTTCTGCCGGGATTATTCCTGGTGTCCTTACCTGTGTATTTTCAGGCGTTGTGGGTGGGTTCGGGCTATACCTACTGGCGCGCTGCGCACGGTATGCTCCCCACCGCCGAAGTTCGTTCTTTTCTGTGGCCCAACTTACGTTCCCGCAAGTGGCTGTTCTTTTTGACTGTGCAATTGCCATCAAATGCTTTGGTGTCTCTATCAGGCAAGTGCTCGTACGGCATCCGCTGGCATTTAGATAGGCTGACGGGCAGAATAGCTATCTAATTATCATCAAGTCTCTTATGCCTAACGTCGTTGCTTCGTTATACCATGACTTGACGTCTCCGACCACTAATCCTCCTCAATGGGCATTGTCTGGCCAGAACTGGATCACACTCTTTATGTTCATTCTCGTGCCCCTTGCGTTCCTTCGGCGATTAGACAGCCTTAGACATACGAGTTACGTTGCTCTGTTCTCGGTCGGTGAGTCTCTGTTATGCTGTGAGATGTCTTTGTTTCACCTACTGCTGAACACTGTGGGTGTGTTTCGGCAGCATACCTCCTTCTCATTGTTGTGCGGTGCTACTTCAAGCCATTAGAGGGTACAGTGCCACGGGGCGATGTCCACCTCGTCCACTTTACCCCTGGCTTTATCACAACATGGCCTGTTCAGGTGTTTGCATTCACATGTGGACAGAATGTAAGCCACTGGCTGATCGGTAATTTGTTAGAGTTTGTTTGATGATGCCTCCGTTAGATATTTCCGATCTTTAACGAGCTGAAGACCAACTCGCAACACCGGATGAACATCGTGATCGGAACATCCATTGGGAGTGCGATACTGACCTACGAGGTCATCGCTCTCTTTGGTTACCTGACCTTCGGATCCAACGTCGGGGCCAACATCATTGCTATGTACCCATCTACGTCACTGTTCATTGCTATTGGACAGTTGGCTATTGTTGTGCTTATCCTTTTCTCGTACCCGTTACAACTACAGCCATGTCGGATCAGTCTCGACAAGATCATCTATGGTGGACAGGTTTCCAAACCGGCGGAGGAATCGGACGAGGAAGGGGAAGTTGCAGATGAGCACCTTGCCAGTGGCGATACCTCAATGGTGAAACACACCTTGCTTACCGGCGTGATCATCGCGTTTGGGTTTATGATCGCATACAATGTCAGCGACCTGAAATTGGGTGAGTGGCAGTGGTTGTGATACGTTGTGCGTGCTATTGATCCGGACGAGCAGTTCTGTCGTTTGTAGGGTCGACTGGATCCACTGCCATCTCATTTATCCTTCCAGGGCTTCTCTTTTGGAAGGTAAGTGTGTAGGTAATTGCTGTGCCATCATTGCTGATGATGCCCTCAGCTGTCTAGGGATGATCCCACGGTAAGCCGAACGCTGAACAGGAGTGCGATGGCGCTGGTCGTGTATGGAGTCGTCGTGATTGTGTTCTGGTACGTGCACTGGCTGCACACTTCCCGTACTGTCTGACCTCCGTCACAGCCTGGCATTCAATATATACCAGTTGGTCCACCCATCTTTAGGGATGTAGTATAGTACTGTACTATGGACATGTTATTTTGCATAGAGTAGAGCGCCCATGTTAGTTCCCACGAGATGAATTCCATCCTTTGAGCTGTCCTGCATCTTGCTTGTCCCCTAGAACCAGCGGATGTCTCTCCCTCCCGCACCGCCCAGCTCTCGCTCGCCTCGCCCGTGATCAGCCAATGCCCTTCGGTGAGTCTCTGCGCACTTGTTCGTCCCACCCATGCTTGTCCTCTTGCCTCGATTGGTTGGCTGAGGCTGCGCATTATTCCTGTCTTTTTTCAGTCAACCGTGCAGACACATCTTGCCCACCGTTTACTTTAAGTCCGTCCGGAATCCCGCAGTCCTCATCTTCTCCTTCCCCATCCCAGGCCATGTCTGCCACCGTAGACGCCCTTAGGATTGACGCTCTCCCACCCGCCTTACTCACCGCTCTCGACCTGGCCGCAATGCAGTCACCCTCTCGCCCCAGCTCTGAGCCCCTCGAGCCAGAGTCTGCAGTCACGGCGGGTGTCTGCTCTCTCTTGGATGTCATTCTCGAGGCCCTCAAAAGTAAAGATAGATTATACGTACTCAAACTAGGAGAGCAGATGGAGAGTTTAATCAATGATCACAGGTATGTATCTATTATCTTGTCTTTCCCAATCACTTTGCGCTTGTGCACTCCCTCGGGCGACACTCTCCCCTTTACACTCACTGTGCCTTTTGGGGAATGATCGGTCCACTAACGACAATCTTTCAACTATCCAGAACTCGTCTTGATTTGACACCTGCGACTTCTTATCAAAGGCTTCTCGTGCACCGCTGTTCTGCCTATTACAAGTTGACGGCAGAACCAGATCCCATCACCAAAACCATCTCCGTCGTCCTCGCCGCCGAAAGCAGGATGTAGGTCTTTCTTTCCAATCCCCATGTTGTGCTCATCGTTCATCGGCACCTTCAGCCCGCCCCGCCGCATCGCGGAACTCGTCCCCGCTCAGTCACATGCTCAGCCTGCCTTCAAAATTATGCGCAGGGCCATCATCGACCGGCCGCGCTCCAAACCACAATCACTAGCAGGTTCGGCTATCGGCGAAGACGCAGAACTATCTGACGTAGAGCCATCCGAGGCTGGCAGCATTGGTGGACGAAGCAATGCCACGGGGAGCAGCAAGAAACACAAGACCATCGCCGAGCGCGAAGCAGCCTACAATGAAGCTCGCTCCAGAATATTCATGAACTTTGAAGAGAAGGAGAAAGGAAAGGACAAAGACCTCAGCGCAAGCTCGTCGAGCGCGAGCCTTACTTCGGGCTCCGTGACAAGCAGCGCAGGCGAAACAAGTAGCACCGGTGAGTTGGACGATTCAATCAGCTCGCCTGCCACGGAGAGCGAGTGGTCTGGGCCTGCAGTGCGGGATAAACGCGACGGACGTCGGTCCAATGGTTCATCCTCGAAGCGCTCGAACCCGCCTACGTTCGGATCTAACAGCTCGCGAGGATCAAGGCCACCATCACCAGGATCGTTCAGATACCCAAGCATATACGAGCCTTCACCAGCTTCCGCTCCCTATGACCCATCGCACCATCCTATGCACCCTCCAGGATACGTCGGTCCTTACCTATACGGATACCCACAGCCAGGTCCTCCCCCCAACTACATGACACCTTATCCCTACTACGCTCCTTACCCGTACCCACCCCCTCAAGTACCCATCCACACGGGAGACTCCTGTATTCCTTCATCCCAGCCTGATGCCTTCTCACCGCAGCAACATACCACCCACCCCGGCGCCTTCGTTACCTATGGTTGGAACTGTCCTCCCCAGCAACCCCAACCGCCACCGCACCCACCTACCCAGCAACAACCGCACCAATCGCCTGGTACCCCTATTGCACCGCCCGCTTCGCATTATTCCCCATTCCCACCTGTTCCCGGCTATGGGTCGTATCCAGTACCATTTTATCCTCCACCTCCACCACCGCCCCTGTCCCACTTTCCTTCATCACCAGGTCCTCAAAACCATCCTCACGGATCTCCGGAATATAATGGTGGTCGTAGTGGTTCCGACGGGTTCTCTCTTGGTCATTCCTACCCAGGCGTCGCTGGACAACAGTCCCCGACAATGGCCAACAAGCCCAGGAGCGCGCCACCTGCTCGGAGTGCGTGGAGCTACGGTCCTGGGGTTGGCATGGGTGGTTTTGGAGTCAACAGTATTAATAGTCGATCTAACAGTGGCGGAGAGATCGTTGGACCACGACTGAGTTCAGCGATCAGGAGGCCTGGAAATGGACATTCAAATGTGGTCAACAGAGCACCGGCAGGCGACGAAGCATCATCTACGGCTGTGAGTAATGTTTTTAAGTGCACCGTAGTTTTGACTCATCTATCGTGTCTCTCAAGTCGTCATCTACGTCATCGTCATCTCAACGGACATTCACGTCTAGTTCATCGCAGCATCCCCTTCCAGCAAGACCTGACTGGGCTGTAGGAATAAAGGCACAGCCTACTCTTCACCCAGCGCATAACCGGCGTCATGAACATGTCATGAACCCACGTACAATGTCACCTGCTCGCAACGGACAGCGCGGCCAACCAGCGCCACCTGCCCTCCAAGCTACTGATTTCCCACCCCTCAACCCTGTTTCTCCGGGCGAAAGACGTCCCCCGCCCGTGGTGGGAGTGTGGACCAATACGTCATCTACACGGTCTATCTTGATACCGGGTAATAACGGTTCGCAAGGTAGCGTTGTCGTGAACCATTTGTCCAACGGACGCAGTGCCATCCCTGGGCCTATCTTGAATAGCAAGCTAGAGGACTCTGAAAGTAAGTCTGCATGAGTGGGTCCTAGAACAGCTGTTTACCTATATTATTCTACTTTGCTTTAGGTGCCTGGAAGGTTGGCACTATGAACAGCAAGAGTCCCGTACCACAAGACAGAGGCGACAAGGACAAGGAAAGAGTGAGGGGCGATATGGTGGCATCGGTCATCCTGGCAGAGAAGGTGGGGCTACTATCGATGGATGACAAGGATGGAGCCTTGAACGGCGCGAAACCTGTAGCTCCTCACATGGCATTAACGACGTGAGACTATACGAAACTACATACGAGGAACAGGTCGTGCTTTGCCCCCCCTCATTCGGATTGCTTTTGCGCTTCGTCATTGCTGCTTTTTTATGCTGTAGTCGAATGCTGTCGATAAGGTGGTCGTTTTTTTTGTATTGCACCTCAGGAATTTTTAGCGAACTTGTCATCCTATACAGCTAGATATATAATTTAGATTGTTTGTAAAGTAATGCGCAGAGTCAGACGGAAAACCTCGGACACCTGAACGGACGAGCCTCGGGAGAGGGAATGGAATAGATTGACTGACTACACTAGAAGCCACCTGTAGTTCCTACTATGAGACATAACCTTGCTTCACTGCAGTGATCTAGCAAATGATACTGTACCTCACAGCACTGTGCACTGTGGGAAGTAAATGTGCTGAAAATCAGTGTCATTGGCACTAATCCACCTCAGGCACTACTTTTCAGTAGCAATAGCGGTCTAGTAGATAGGGTTTTCTTACCAATGCATCAGCAAACTAGCCCTTTTGCTTAGCTGAGCACCCAGCTCAGCAAGTCTGTCCCAGGCTTTACACAGCACAACAGACTGGCCCAGTGTTGCACAGCTATCACAGACACTCCAGTCAATCCAGTAGAGTACATACTATACTATTACAGCACTTTGCAAAAGTATGCAGAAAACCAAAACCAAATTTTGTCGCTGCCAAGAAGGACCCCAGAAGTAGCCCTAGATACATTTAGTATTAGTTAGCGTTAGTAGTTCGTCCTAGTAGTGCTTGTGGGCTTGCTGCTCCCGTCCACAACCACCCATGACGCAATGATGATGATGACTCACCAATACATACCATTGTCAATGACTGCAGTACGCATGCTTGCATGACAACAAACTTACAGGTGTGAGACATCAACAAGTACTACTACCAGGCTCACCCTATAGGTGCATGGCTAGTCGATCATACCACACCATTGCAAAAATGACAATGACAGCAACATGTACCCACCCATTGATGCTGCTGTGAGATGATTACCACGACTGGCACTGTAGCACGCACGACAACGCTGACGCCAACAACTCGTGATGTGACCACCACCACTCTCTCACATCTGTTGAAAGTTAACCAGCATGTGTTACTGGTACTTCAGTGTGTGACCACGCGATGCTTACATAAGCATTTCAAGCGCACTATACACAGTAGCTATTTTCATTAATCCCTCAGTACCTTGAACATCTACTGAGGGTAAGTAGTCCATTACACACTCATTTCTACACATACTCACTTGTAGTAGTTACTACAGGTACTACTCTAATTCAGTAGCTTGAACATCTACTGAGGTTACTACAGGGTTACCAACTTCCTACCACAGCTTCTGTCCTCTAGGTCCACTGTAGCAACCCCCCAACACACTTTTTCCAAGAGGTTATGAGCCCTGCTCTTGCCTAGTGGAAGGAGCAGACTTGTGGAAAACAGGATTTACCCTTACCTTGAAACGATCAAGTGAAATGGTCCTTGAACTCCCTGAACTCGCGCGAAAAAACAAAACTGGAAAATTTACTGCACAAATATCCTTGATGGCGCAGCCACAGAAGGTGTAGTCAGCCACCTCGCAGGTGCAACACCAAAACCAGTCAATTTGCACGAACTCAATATAGAAAGGTGGTGGTCTGCACAGGGAAGGTCTAGCCTGAAAGAAGGGAGAAGGAGGAGACCTGTAGTGTAACCTCAGTAGTCTGGCAAGCTACTTTATATTAGTATATACCTATAGGTAACTACAAGGTATTAGTAGGTAGGAAAGTGGTTAGTAGGAATGGTACTCACCCTCAGTATGCTGGCAAGCTACTGAGGGAACTATGGTACTAGGAACTCTACTCTAGTGCGATGCATGCTTATGTAAGTAAGTAAACAAACCATAACAGTCTGTTTATACTCCAACACTCAAAGCATGGAACATGTCTAATGCAGTGGCTAAGTATATTGTGATGGAAGTAATTACAGATTCCCTCCTCGCACGACTCATGCACCATGAGCTCGCCCACACATTCTACAGCCACCTCGCAGCCATTTTTGGCAACCTTGAACCCATAGCTATCAAATTACCAGTGGAACGGAGCAACGAAGATGAGCCTCTTGGAGAGGACTTGCACTCAAAGTCAGATGGCGCTGACTCAACGCGCACCACAGACATTGTTGAAGGAAAAGATGTCGAACTTCGAGCTGGTGCAGCCACAGAAAACCCCAAAGAACCACCATATGCACCTGATGGACTGTCAAGCCTAGACAGGAGCCAGGAGATGGAGCAGAGTGGAAGGGAGCGCAACACGTGTGACCCAGATCGCAATAGAGACCATGGATGTCACCTATTTGAGCCAAAAATGACTCAAATCCATGATGAAAAACCCAGTGGCAGCATGCCAACTGGTATCCCCAGTATTCCCAATATGAACAATACACCTATCTACTCTAAAGACCCAGGAGACCCGCCAAACATGCCTGATGGAATGTCGAGGGGAGATGTCCAGGAGATGGCCGAAAACGGAGGGCAGTGGCAGCGCACCATGCACGAGGTGAATCAGAACGACAGAATGGCTTCGCCAGCCCCATCAGCAAGGTGACAATTTCTCTGACAGCACTTAGGTGTCTTAACAGTCTGAAATGGTCTGACATGACTTAACAGTCTGGGAGCATCTGGGATCAGACTGGGAGTTCTGGAATCAGACATTTAAGACCACTCCAGAGCAGTTAGAGAAGTCAGACCCCCAGACAGTAAGTCAGTCAGACACTTAAGACCACCCAGACCACCCAGACCAGTCAGACCCCCCAGACCATAAGTCAGTCAGACATTTAAGACCACTTCAGACCAATCAGACCAATCAGACCCCTCAGACAGTAAGTCAGTCAGACATTTAAGACCAGTACAGACCAGTCAGACCCCCCAGACAGTAAGTCAGCCAGACACTTAAGACCACCTAGACCACCCAGACCCCTCAGACAGTAAGTTCATCAGACACTTAAGACTACCCAGACCACCCAGACCCCTCAAACAGTAAGTTAGTCAGACACTTAAGACCACCCAGACCACCCAGACCACTCAGATCCCCAGACAGTAAGTTAGTCAGACACTTAAGACCACCCAGACCATCCAGAGCAGTTAGACCCCTCAGACAGTAAGTCAGTCAGACCACCCAGACCATCCAGACCCTTCAGACAATAAGTTAGTCAGACACTTAAGACCACCCAGACCACCCAGACTGCCTAGAGTTCTAGACAGTAATTCAGTCAGACAACTAAGACAACTCCAGATCAGTCAGATCAGTCAGACCCTCCAGACAGTAAGGCAGTCAGACATTTAAGACCTGCCAGACCAGTTAGACCAGTCAGACTGGTCAGACCCACCAGACAGTCAGACTAGTCAGAAGTGGCCAGACACACCAGACAGTCAGGCCAGTCAGACACTTCAGGCAACTCCAAACCAGTCAGAGCAATCAGAGCATCAGACCCCTCAGATAGTCAGAGCAGTCAGACACTTCGGACTGCTCCAGACCAGTCAGAGGGGTCAGAGAGGTCAGACCCACCAGACAGTCAGGCCAGTCAGATACTTCAGGCCAATCCAGACTAGTCAGAGTGGTTAGAGTTGTCAGACATTCTAGGCAGTCAGACCAGTCAGGCACTTCAGACTGCTCCAGACCAGTCAGTGGTCAGAGTGATCAGACCCACCAGACAGTCAGGTGAGTCAGACAGTCCAGACAGCTCCAGACCAGTCAGAACTCCCATACCAGAACAACCAAAGAAGCAGAAGAAACAATAGAGAAACAAAGGAGAAAAGGAAGAATCATTTTTAGTGCCCAAATGTCAAATTTAGGCGCCCAGTGCCTGCATTCCAATATTTTGAATAGCTCCACTGTTTTTGAAGCTATCAATCATGTGACTATACCATCATGGAGCCTAGACCATGGTCTATCTGCCTGTCAAGTTCCAACATAAATCCATTTATTTCCCATGGAGATATTCCACCTGCAATCCAGACACCTGCTTCATCACTCACTATGGAGTCCACATTTTCTCTGGAACGTTTCTCTGCTATTTCAGCAGACCTCAACTATGTCCTGCTCTTGGGACAGCCTCTCCCTGAGCTCCTGTGTACTGTCTGGTACATATCTTCCCAGCCTGCTCCCTCAGTCCCTCTCATTCTCGGTCAGCGCGTTCTCCTTGTCAGTCCTGTGTCGCGCACATACTTTGGTCATCTCAAGTCTATCGTTAGACTTGGAAATTCATACCTGGTTGTCTTTGTGTCTCCTGAGTCCTCTGCATATGGTCCTTTTATCCCAGAGTCCTGTCACATCCATCTCCCTCTATCATTCATCTCGCTTCCCTGGACACGTTGAATCTGCTATTCATGTTTCACTTCCCTGCTATCCTGCAACAAACACGAATGAAACAGTGCTCTAGAACCCTTCTTAAGAGCCCTAATAGAGTACAGAACCTTCCCCTTACTGCTCAAGGGAAGACTGCACTTTGGGAGCACCAAATTTCGCGTTTTTGCTCTACAGAAGCTCAATCCATGGGATTTGTGACACTCTGTGACCAGCTGTGACTCTACTTGTCATTCCAGGCCCCCTGACACTGCTCTTCTGGTCGGATCAATTATTTTATTATCCCCTAGCCACTCCCATCAGTGGCACTGCTTCAGAAGCTCATCTCCAGATCTAAAGTTCAATCAATCAGAGGTTGTGCTTCCCTTCTGTCTGAGTCACACAGAGTCACTCTGGCTCACTCTGACTCACTCTGCTGCGCATTATTCATCCCCTCTTGGCATTACTAATCCCCATTACTCCCCTTACCAATCACTTACCAATCATCCTTCAAATCATGCTTATCATGCTGCTTATCAATTCATGACTCATGCCCCTATGATTCATATGCATTATGTCATCGCATATGCTCATTTAGCTTCGATCTACTCATCCCATGCTTTCCCCCCCCTCTTTTGGGCCCCATGCAATGATTTTTCCATATTCTTGGTTATGCACCCCTTTTTGCCTGTGCTTTTGCTCTTTCCCTTGGCTCAGCAGCTTGTTCAGGCTCTCCCCATCGGTGACTCAGCCTGATTACACTGCTTATCAATCACTTACCAATTTCTTACCAAGCACTTAGTCATTTGTGCTTACAGGGCCACAGCCCCTCCTGTATATAAACCAGCAGCCAAAGGCTGCAAGGAAGTGTCTGCTTCCCCCTGAATAAAGCAACCACATTCACTCTCCCTCACTGTCTATAAGCTCCCTCTTTGTCTTTGGACTTGTAGGTCACCCAGTGCTGGCCTAAAGCTCCTATATTGCTGTTTATCAGATATATCTTGTATCTGATCATTTCTCTAGGCTGAAGCGCAGTCTAGCATCTCTGTCCACTCCATCCCATCACTGTCCATCGCATTCTTGAAGCAGGAACTGTCCCCTTGCTTCCCTGTTGCTCCATCACTGCTGTTACACCCCTGTCATCAATCTATCATTGCTCTTCAATCCCAGGACTCTTCCTAACCACTATGGTAGGCTGAAGAGGAGTCAATACCATCCCAAGTCGCATTCCATCCCCATCAGAAGCCCTTCCCTTCCCTCCTACATCCTGCCTGTAGGTGTGCAGCACATCCCCCTGAGGAGATTAAAAACCAGATATGCAAAGGAAGACCACCACTCGCATTTTGCTGTCATTTGGTGTTGGTTGTTGGTTGTTCTGACCTCTTCCCTCACTTAGGCGCACAGTGTTTGACCCAGAGACTGCGGAAAGAGTTTCAGGCCTTTCGAAGTATGCATGAGGCTTCTGCCCTAGCTCCCCTCTCCCCCTGCACCGCTCCCACAG
Source organism: Scleroderma bovista (assembly GCA_037178675.1). NCBI lineage: Eukaryota > Fungi > Basidiomycota > Agaricomycetes > Boletales > Sclerodermataceae > Scleroderma > Scleroderma bovista. The sequence continues at coordinate 54,071 of JAYMGJ010000761.1, forward strand.
TGGTGCCCCCTCACCCTCCCTCCCCCTCCTCATCCTTGTCTATGTCCATTGTCCTGGATGGCACAGCCCACCCACAGCATAGATGGTTGCAGCCGCTGCTAGACAACAACCACTGCCCCATCTCTATCCATCACGCCATCAATTCATCCATGGTCCCTTTTGTTGAAATTCCCGGTCCCTACAGTACTGTTCCCCTTTATTCTTAGTATGGACATGCCGAGCATTCCTTACATAATCATGGTCATTCCTCATAGGATGTTTTTTCGTTTTGTACCTCAGTCTCTGTTTGCACAGAAGTACTGAGGTAAGACTATCCTACACACTCTTTTACTATCATACTGACCCATGTAGTCTGTTCTGACTCTTGTCTAGGTTAGTTAAATAGAGTCTCTGTTTGCACAGAAGTACTGAGTCTGTTCTGACTCTTGTCTAGTGTCGAGCTGCACCAGTTCACCTCACAAAACCTTTCTATCCTCTCAGCATGCCCAAGGATGTGCAACTGGTAGTGCAGGCCATCTTCTCTGCAGACATGCCTCGGTTCATGGGTCTCAACTCCAACAGCGACCTCCAGGTTGCTGTCCAGGCCCCATCAGAGCTAGTGGTCAGCGCGATAGTCATGCCTGAGGGTGCTTGTTTGCCCCCACCTCCAAACATATGTTAGCTCAGAGGCAAACTCAGTATCTGGTGTGGAACACTGGATATATAACTGACCTAGCTCAGAGGCAAACTAAGTAAGTTAGTACTAAGTAAAGGAAAGTGTGACTAGATGTCTTACCTCAGTGTCTGGTGTGGAACACTGAGGTGAAAGCTCTTGTCGTTGTCCATTTTGACTGACCAAGGTAGGCTTTCTATTCTGTTTGCACTTAGCTGACCTTTTCCTTCCTTTACAGCCCTTTGACATCTGTTTTGACAGGTTACCAGGTCATTCCCACGTGGATATCCACCTTGCCTGCAATCTGGCGCCCTCAAGTCGTCCGTTTCGCCTGTAGGAGGCATGTTTCAAGTCAGCAGGTCGAGTGGGTGACTCAGGACCCTTTGGCAGGTATGTCTGTCTCTGTCTGTCCATTTCCCGTCCCTTCTAACCTCCAATTTGATCATCTCACCTCCAAACTCGAGTTTGGGGGTTGAGTCGCCTTGATGGCATGATCAGTCTCGATCAGATCGATTGGATGGTTTTGCTAACTCATTTACAGCATCCTCTTGCTGTTTCAACACGGGAGCTTGGGTGGTAGGCCCATCAGAGCCCTCAGTGCTCATTGGCACCCTCCAGCCGTCCATTTTGCGGCATTGCCTGTAGGAGGCGCGTTTCGAGTCAGCAGCTTGAGCAGTCGATTCAGGGCCCTTTGGTAGGTATGTCCCTCATCATCTGTCCACTTTTCGTCCTTTCTAATGTCCGCTTCAATTCTCTCGCCTCCAGATTTGAATTTGGGGGTCAAGTCGCTTTGATAGTGTGATCTCAGATCTCCCTTGATCGGATGGAACGGATGGATTTACTGACCCATTTACAGCTTCCTCTCAACGTCTCCACACAGGTACTCGAGCAGTGGCTCATCAGAGCCCTCCACGGTGCTCGTTGGCATGCTCAAGCCTCCAGGTGAGTTCGAGTGTCTTTTGATGGATTGTTGGCCTGTCCTGCATGCTAACCCTCCCATTTCTTCAGTGTTTAGGTGTATTCTATGAACGGTGATGTGGCCGAGGCCGTTTGTGCTCACTATTGCAACCCTTCGGCTCTCGCCATTGAATTCGTTCAATTTTGGCTTGTTTAATTGCAGTTGGACCATTTGGCTGGGTGTTATGGAGTCATCTCCAGGGCAGTTGACATTTGATATGTCCCCTGGTGCTCCGTGCTTGAGCTTTCTGACTGGTAGTCCATTTTTAGCAAATGTTTCGCGCGGTGTCCTGTCACCAGTGATTGGGGGTATACACTGCAAGCATTTCTCAGTGTTTCATGACAAAACATTGTAAAAAAATAAAGGAAAGAGATACTCTTTTATTTACAATTTTGTTTAACAAAAAAGACAAATATCATACAGCATCATTTTCATCTTTTTTTGTGTCAAAACATGATTTGAGATCATTTCTAATGTTGAGAATATAAAAAATTTAATCTTTTTCTTCTGCCTGTTCCTTGCAAAACAAATAAGGAAAAAACAATGTAACTTTTCTCATAGCAAGCATTTTGGCATGTTTTATTAGAAATAAGATAGCATATTATTCTTCAGAACATGTTGAAAGAAAACAACAAAATTTTCTTCAAGAAACATGGTTGTTCCTGGATGCTGATTGGCTGGCTAGTATGGCGTAATTTCTGCACATTTAGAGCCGCGCCGCGCTTTTCTCTCTTACTGTGAAAAAAAAATTTATTATGTGCACATTTAGACTAGATAGCTGCGCGTTGTTTCACACATCGGCCTCAAAATATTTGCTTGCGCGTTGTCAGACTAGTTCTGTTGCCGCAAGAAAAAAATAGATATTTCCCCACGCATTTTAGATTATTTAGCTGCGCGTTACAAGTTTTTGCTTTGTGCATTTACTGTAAATTATTGTCGAAAGTATGTGCGCAGTGATTTATTTGCCTATGAACTTAAGAACAGTATCTGTACCCTAGATTTCTAATGTACGAGTACTTAAATCACAGGTGAAGATGGTTCAGAGGATGATGGAGAAATTGATGGCCGGAACACGAGCCGTTTCACTAGACTTTCACATACATCCAAGACAAACTTGTCTGCGTACCCAAAAGCTGTCCTCCAGTCGATAATTCGGAACATGCATGATTTGCATCCGCTGCTGACACGGCCAAAACACATATCTTTGAAGCATTTCACAGCGTCGTCGTAAGGTTGTGGATTCCGCCCATCAAGAAGAAACTTGCCCATGCCATTCCACCACACCGCATACCAGTCTTCCTCACATCCATCTGGGTCTTGACAGTCATCTTCATGGAGAATGCTTGGTGGTTCCGCAGCTACGACGCAACAGTGTCCATCTAAGACAGTTTTTGCATATGCCAAGCCAACAAATGTATCGTTTCCCATGAGTTGATTGTTACGGACCAACTTTTTATCTTATCTAATCTGTGGTTAGATAGCGTTTATCTTTTCTTAGTGTACAGCCTCTATCTTATCTACCTAGTCTAGACCTGTACCTCGTGCTGTACATGCTGCCACCCTTGAAATCATTACACATAGCCTTAGCTCCACAGTGATGTCATTACATAGCCTTCTACCTGTATGTAGCCTCGTGGATAGCCTTGCGTAGCCCTCGTGTATAGTAGTATATATACAGTGCAATCCAGCACCCAGAGGCTCCCCATTCGAGCTCATCTTGGGTCTTTGCTTTAGATACTCACGTCCTATCCCTCTCAGAGTCTTAGTGTGTGGTCGGGTCCTTGGTGTTTGCCTAGGGTCATCTCACCTGAGATCGAATCTACACATCTTACTTGCTCTTCCATGCGCTGTTCCCCAGCCTAGTAAAGAGAAACTATACCCAGACTCCAGGGTTAAGGAGCTTCATCTTCACACCTTCTGTTTCGTTCACGGCCAGCCTTTAGGGCCGTTCCCATAGTGCTTCAGCATTGGGAGTTTTTAGCACTGTCTCTTTATGTACTGTACACCAGCCCAGGGTCATGCCTGGTGTCTGAAGAGCAGCGCCCGATCAAGAGAGGTTTGCAGCCTCAAGGTGATTGAGCTATACATACTTGTAGTTCCTGCGTCCATGCAGAGGTAGACCTGTGATCTGCAGCCACTAGCCGTTTGTTCTTTGCATAGCTGTGCCACTGCCCTGACCCGGCAAGCATGACAGGCGAACAAAGTCTTACACTTAGTTTAGTGGAACACCTGTGGGGATCTAGTCCCAAATAGCTTACCAATTTCCCCGTCACCTTGTCGAAGCGCAACAAGAGCGCTTGGCAATCATTTACAGTCCCCACCCTGACACCCCCATTAAAGCACAAGAAAGGGAGTCGGCAATTGAAGAAGAGTTTCAGTTCACCAATGCTGTCGCTGCCTACAGTCGCCTTGTCAGCGACTTCGAGATTCAAGTCCTCCTCGGCTTCCACTGTTCCCTTCCTGTCCCACCCCTGCCAGACCTCCCTCTCGCTTGCCGCCACACGTTCCGGTCTTCCGGTCTCCGACCGCTTAGACAAAGACCTACCCCCTATTCCCTCCTCCACCCCTACTAGTTTGTTATGGCAGACCTCAACCAGCTCCTTGGACAGCTTATCCAGGGTCAGATCAACCTTCAGGCCCATATCACGGCCCTTGCAGCTGCACAGCCTCAGCCTGCACCGCCGCCGCGCAAGAAGGTGGTCACGGATCCCAGGAGTTACGACGGCTCCCCTCAGAGGTTTCACGAGTGGTGGTCAAAGATCAAGATCTGGCTTCAGATCTCAATGGAGGGGGCAACCAATGCCCAGGTCACCATGGCAGTACTCTCTTGGCTCACTGGCCCGAAAGCTGGTCGGTGGGCTCAGGTCTGTCTGGACAGCTGCATGGTGGCAGCACATGCACTCGCCAATGCCCCGCCTATACCAGCAGGCCAGCCTGGCCCACTTGGGATGACTTCTCAGAGGAGATAGAAAGGTTCTTTCTCCCTGGTAACAATGCCAAGTGGGCACGTGCCCAACTTCTCCACCTGAGGCAGGGCCCTAGGCAGAGGATCAATGACTTCTTAGCGCAGTTCGAGGCGCTCAAGAACCAGAGTGGGTGCGTAGATGATTACGCTTGTGACCTCCTCGAACGTGCGCTCCAGAGGAAACTCTTGGAGCAAATCTACCTGCAGAACATGCGTCGAGACACGTATGCTCGGCTTGCAGCTTCGTCTCGTGAGATGGGGAGAGCACAGGAGCTTTTCCTTATCAATGTTCAGAGTCAGGGGTCGGCCCGCTACTACCAGGGCCAAAATTATTCATCTTCAGCCGCATCTGGGAGTGGTACCCCCATGGATATAGGTGCCGCTGAGACAAACCAGCAAAGGGGTAAAGGGCCCCAATGCTACAACTGCCAATTATTTGGCCACATTGCATGTGAGTGCACAAAGCCGCGTCGCCCTCGTCGTGGGCAACAACAAGCACGGGCAACGCAAGCCCAGCCAGAGGATGTCCGGCTAAATGCAGTAAGAGGAATGATGTTTGCAAAAATGCAGGCGTTTTTCACAGATTTAAAAGATTAGAGAGTGAGGATACATCGGGCATCCTTGCTCTCGAATCTTCTTTGGACACTGCTGTACGTATTCTGGACTATAGACTTTCTTGTGCTACTACTCCTGCTGTGCAGGAAATATTTAAATACCGTGTTGCTTTGGTACGTACAAAAATAGCGAAAACCCATAAAAAAGTGTCTTCTGTAGTTTCTTCTGTCTCGGTTTCTCCTTCTCGCTTTTCTGTTTTATCCATTGATAGTATGGACTGTGACTTGGACTATTCTGTACCTTCTAAGGGGGTCCCTGCAAAGGGCTTGGCGCCAGAAGTAAAATTGAGTGTGCTTAATTCCCAATCAAATAAAAATATTCTTTCTCCTTCTTTGGCATCTAAGGAACCGGAAAGTCCCGCCGGCAGCTTGGAAGTTCTCATGGACTTATGAAGGTCCTTCACAATGGAACATGAAGTGACAGTACCGGTCTGCATCCGTGGACCACTTAATGTTGAAATTCCTACTTGATTACTACCATTCTTTGGTACTTACTGATAGTTTCCTTATTGGTGCGATGAGCATCCTTACATAAGCACAGACTATTTTCATCCATTCGAGGATTCCTTTCACCTCAGTGTTCCAAGATGAATCACTGAGGTAAGATACTGTTACACACTCTTTTATTTAGTACTAACCTACCTACTAAGTTGCCTCTGAGCTAGGTTAGTTATATCAAGTGTTCCAAGATGAATCACTGAGTTGCCTCTGAGCTAGTTCCCTGCACGAGCCATCTAACAAAACTTAATACTATTAAGGTAGACGCTCTGCTAGACAGTGGCACTACTGGTTGTTTTGTTGACAAGAGCTGGGCTCTTGATCGGCGTCTTCAGTTATCTAAGCTGGTAAAGCCCGTCCCTGTGCTTAATGTAGATGGCACTAGGAATCAGGAGGGCGATATCACGCATTATGTATTGTTGACAGTCGGTATTGGGAAACACGCTGAAAAGCTGTGGTGTGTTGTCACCTGCCTTGGAAAAGTGCCGCTTATCCTTGGCCACACCTGGCTTCAGAAGCATAATCCTGATATAGATTGGGTCACTGGCAAAGTTAATTTAACTAGGTGTCCTCCAGAGTGCAAGTCACTTTTGGAAACACGCTTTGCTAAAATGTTGCGAGAAAACGAATCTCAGGAAACTTGGGTCCAGGCTTTCAAAGCTCATGAATCAAAGGTCGCTATCGATGAGTCGACCCTAGAAGAAGCTCAGAAGCAGGTACCTAAAAAGTACTGGGAGTTCCTAGACGTATTTAGTAAAAAGTCGTCAGAGCACATGCTGCTAAGGAAACCTTGGGATCATGGAATTGATCTAAAAGAAGACTTCCCGCCCAAAAATGGAAGACTTATCCCACTTTCTGTTGATGAACAAAAAGAAGTTGAATCGTTCCTTGATGATCAACTTGCTAAAGGATACATTCGGCCTTCTATTAGTCAGCAGACGTCACTGGTCTTCTTTATCCCGAAAAAGGACAGCAAGAAGCGCATGGTACAGGATTACCAATATGTAAACGACTGGACGATTAAAAATAATTATCCACTACCGCTTATCTCTCAGCTTGTTGACAAGCTTAAAGGTTGCAAACTCTTCACGAAGATGGATCTTCGGTGGGGTTACAACAATATGAGGATTCGTGAAGGCAATGAGTGGAAAGCTGTGTTTGTAACGCACAAAGGGGCTTTCAAGCCGTTAGTTATGTATTTCAGTCTCTGTAATTCACCCGCGACATTCCAGAAGATGATGAATGAGATTTTCCACGATATGTCGGATGTCTGCGTGGTGTATATCGATGACCTTATGATATTTACGGATACGGACGATCAGGAAAGGCATGATAGAATCGTGCTGGAAGTTTTGAAACATTTACACGATAATGATCTTTACGTTAAACCTGAGAAGTGTCACTTCAGAGTCACCGAAGTTGATTTCCTCGGTATGATCGTTTCACGTGATGATATCAAGATGGACCCTGAAAAATTTAATGCTATTTTGAAGTGGCCTGAGCCAACAAACGTAAAGCAGGTTCGCACGTTTTTAGGTCTCGGCAACTTCTATAGACACTTTATTAAAGATTATGTGATCATGGCTAGGCCCATGATGGACCTTACGTGTAAGGATACAGTGTTTACCTTTGGAGAGAAGGAACACGCTGCGTTTGAGGCTTTGAAAGCCGCCTTTACTCGTGCTCCGGTACTCCAGTACCCTGACCAGGACCGCGAATTCCACCTGGAAACAGACGCATCTGAATTCGCCGTCGGAGGAGTGATATCCGTGAAGTGCGAAGACAGCAAATTCAGACCCGTCGCGTACATGTCACATTCCATGACACCTCCAGAACGAAATTATCCTATTCACGATAAAGAGATGCTGGCCATCATAAAAGCAACTGAGGCCTGGCACCATTATCTCGAAGCCACTCCTTATGCTTTTGAGATATATATGGACCACCATAATTTAACGTACTTTACCAAGTCACAGAACCTGTCTGTTACGACCATGCCCAACTCCGGGCCTTATCCGGTCACTCCGGTCGCATCGCAGCTCTACAGCTCTACTCCGGTCGCTCGTCTCCTACTCCGGTCGCGCTCACGCAGATAACCTTCCGTTAAGCACGACCCTTGGTCTATGCTCTATTCGCTCGTTACCACACTTCGCCGTTTACCCTGTCTTGACGTGAGTTCTCCGTGAACTCGATATATCCTATACCTTGTAGCATTTTCACCGGACCTGGTTTATTTTACCCGGACCTGACTTTATTTTCATTGGACCTGACCTAGTACTTCCTCCGGTTGTCCCTTGTCCGCCTTTTAGGCTGTTTACTTGTCACCGTAAATACTCGACCCTAGTTCTCACTTAGTATAAGTACTCTGTAGATTATCCTGTACTCCTCAGTCTGAAATCAACATAAGTCACTACTCCTGTTCTCGTCCATCTCCGTCTCTGTCTCTGTCTCCTTCCCTTGACCGGAACCTACGCAAGGGGTCAACGCTCGTTGTCCTTAGTCGTTGAACCCAATCGGTCACCAACTCCGGCCGGACTAATCTCTTGTCCAGCATCTGCCCTCCTCCTTCGTCCGCTCTCGTCCGGACTTGACCGGACCTCTTACCAGAGTAGACCCGGACTTGACAGTATTTCAGACTAACACTTGTGTGGGTTCACTGTTCCATACCCCGTACGCAAACTAGCTTCTATTTCTTATGACTATGACTACGCGCTCTCATGCTCGTACCGCTGCAGCACTTGCTGAAGAAGCAGGTGCAGTAGACGACCTCCACCTCTCTGCTGCTCATCAAGCCCTGTCTAACCGCAGGCAACCTCTGGCTTCAGTTAGCCAATTCCGGAGCTTTACAGCTTGAAACCCTACAGTGCCTTTGACTCCGCGTCGAGATGCTGCATCTCAGAGCCTTCGTGGTTCTGCAGACTTAGGTCACCACGAATCCGTTTCTGGTGATTGATTCCCTTACCGTCACGACCCCACTCCGGAACGTCGCGAACCTGCCTGACACCAGTGGTTTGGCCCTGAGGACGGACCCGGAGGTGATCCGGACGACCCCGGAGATGGCGACAACAATGATGACAATGACAATGACTTCGTCGACGCCATGGACGAGCTAGACCCTGGTCTAGCTGTTTTCCAAAACCTAGCAGTCGCCATCAATCGCCTCTCCTGCTCCTCCCGCCGGACCAACGACTCCTCTTCCTCCCATGCCAAAGTCTGCGAACCGGACACCTTTGATGGTACGGATCCCAAAAAGCTCAGGACCTTCTTGGTCCAGTGTGAGCTCTGCTTCCAGGATCGCGCCAAAGTGTTCCGCCTAGATAGGGCTAAGGTAACGTTTGCCCAGTCCTATCTCAAAGGTATGACGTTGGAGTGGTTCGAACCGGACCTCCTCCACTCCGGTGATCCGGCTGACCGTCCACTCTGGATGGACAGTTGGGTTCACTTCGTTGCTGAGCTCCAGAGCACCTTTGGACCTCACGACCCCATCGCTGATGCAGAGCATCAATTAGAGCACCTCCAGATGAAGGATGCTCACCGCGTTATGCAGTACATAGTAGACTTCAACCGACTCGCCTCCCAGGTCCAGGACTACGGAGATGGCGCGCTCCGCTGCCTATTCTACTCCGGTCTCCCGGATCGCCTCAAGGACAAGATAGCTCGAGTTGGGAAGCCCCTGACTCTACATGGGCTTAGGGCCCTTTGTCAAGAGATCGACACGCGCTATTGGGAGCGCAAAGACGAGATCTCTCGTACGACAAAGACCCAGTCCACCTCATCCCCAACCAAGCCCTCCAACTCCGGAGGCAACTCATCTAACTCCGGTCAGGAGAAATCCAAGACCGGAAACTCCCCCAGCCCCGCCAACTCTGGCTTGTCCAAGACGACCAGCAACCAGTCCTCCTCCGGTTCCAGACCGGACCTAACCAACAAGCTTGGTAAGGACGGGAAGCTAACCGCAGACGAGCGCAAAAGGCGTCTGGACAACAACCTCTGCATGTTCTGCGGAGGTACTGGTCATTTTGCGGACAACTGTCCAAAAAAGACCAAAAAGGCCAAGGCTGTTATGACCATGCCCAACTCCAGGCCTTATCCGGTCACTCCGGTCGTGTCGCAGCTCCACAGCTCAACTCCGGTCGCTCAACACTTACTCCGGTCACGCTCGCGCAGATATGCCTCCGTTAAGTACGACCCTTGGACTATCCTCTATTCGCTCGTTACCACACCTCGCCGTTTACCCTGCCTTGATGTGAGTTCTCCGTGAACTCAATATATCCTATACCTTGTAGCATTTTCACCGGACCTGATTTATTTTACCCGGACCTGACTTTATTTTCACCGGACCTGACCTAGTCCTAACTCCGGTCGTCCCTTGTCCGCTATTAGGTTGTTTACTTGTCACCGTATGTACTCGACCCTAGTTTCTACTTAGTATAAGTACCCTCTAGTTTACCTTGTATACCTCAGTCTGAAATCATCTAAGTCACTACTCCTGATCCTCTGTCCGTCTCCGTCTCTATCTCCGTCTGACCGGAACCTACGCAAGGGATCAACACTCGCTGTCCTTGTCATTGAATCCAAACGGTCGCAACTCTGGCCCGGGCTAACCTCTGCCCAAACCTCTGACCTCCCCTCTCGTCTGCTTTCGTCCGGACTTGACCGAACCCCTTACCGGAGTAGACCCGGACTTGACAAAGGCTCGCGCTGCGGCCATCGCTGCAGAGTCCGGTAAGATGGACTCTACTAACTCGGGTGCCAACTCTGAGTCAAAAAAAGAGTAAGCAGCTCCCGGACCTCCGCACAACCAGCGAGCTGCGTTGACTCCGGAAGTGCACCCAAGGAGGCTCGCCTCAACGTGTCCGCTCTTTACGATCCTAATTCCCTTATGCCACATGTTATCCTCTTACCATTTGACTTACCTAAAACCCGCGCTCTTGTGGACTCCGGGTCCACGCATTGCTTTGTAGATATACAATTCGCGCACAAAAACAATATTACCACCTACTCCGTTCCTCCGATTACACTCCAGCTCTTTGACGGTACATCAAACTTTGTAATCACTCAAGCTGTCGATTTATCAGTGAAATTCCCCGCATCCAGTGATGTCACCCCTATGACTTTTTACCTCGCTCCGTTAGATTCTGAATGCTCGATTGTCCTTGGACATAACTGGCTCACCCGCTACAATCCGTTGATTGACTGGGTACTGAGCAGTTTAACTTTCTGGACCCTTGCACCAAGTTTGCTAGCGCCCCCATCGACTCCCTCTCCGGTTCAGTCCGGTAACCCTGTCTCCAGCCTCTCTGGCCAATCTGACCCCGGCCTCACGCCATCTGTCGACACTCTGGTTTGCACCCCTCCCCACATCTCTCTGATTAACGCAGCCGCATTCGTGCGTGCATGCAAATTAGAAGGATCCACCAAATACCAACTTCAGCTGCGTCCTTCTGACACAGCAAAGGCTCATTCTTCCTCCGCCTCTACTCCGCCGGACTTGGACATCGTCCCTCCGGAGTATTGCGATTATGCGGATGTGTTCAGTAAGGCGAAGGCCTCTGAACTTCCCCCGCATCGCGACTACGACTTGAAGATCGACCTTGAAGAAGGTACCTCCCCTCCTCTGGGAACTCTCTACTCACTGTCTCCGGTTGAGCTCTCTGCTCTCCGGACCTTCATTGACGAGAATCTCAATACAGGTGTTGAAGTTGCACGTGCACCCAGCGTAAACCGTCGACGAAGTGCACACAAGACTGCGACCCATATTAGTGTAGACTTAGTAATAGTCCTCTTTAGAGTAGATGTTACATGTCACATGTCACGCGTCACAGTCACGTGTCACACTATTTGTTGTATATAAACAGCGTCCACCGCTTATATAATATAACAGCTCTTAACCAGCTACCGCTACCATCTCTGGTTGTGCACTCCATCCAACAGGTGAGTTGGAGTAGCAGTTCCTCTACGTACATAGGTATTGCTTCAACAGGTTATGAGCCCTGTGAGCGCACTGTGTGCAGCAATGCACCAGGCAGCACTCCAGCTCCCTGAGCGTCGCTTTAACTAGCTTGACGCTGTGGACCACAGTGAGCTCCTAGCTGAGCCCCTGCACAGCCACAAGGCAAAGTCGGTCGACGACTTGTGCCAGACAGTGAGCTCCTAGTTGAGCACCTGTACTGCCACAGGCGAAGTTCGTCGATGACTTGCGCCAACCATGGCGAACATCGTCAACGACTTG